>VDFB02256152.1:0-153869 GCA_007258455.2 Sequoia sempervirens | reverse complement strand
GATTCAAAATAGAGATATTATCCTGGAATAGGAAGGCAGAAGCCTCTAACCGCATAGTACCAGCCCGTTTCTCAGCAATCTTTGTGATAGCATTGAAGTCACCCCCAATAATCCATAGGAGAAAAGGATCCATACTTTGTACAATGTGAATATTCGACCAAAAAAATTGCTTGCCCTACATATCCACTGGAGCATAGATGTTGGAAAATAGAACCAATTCACCAGATTCATAACAAGAGGCAACCATAGAGATAGAGGACCTAAAGGACACCCACCACTGAGGAAAAACCTTTTGAGGGTTCCATAAACAAACCACCCCTCTGGAGGAACCCTGAGCACCAATGCACTGGCATTCCCCACTCATCCAAATCTTGGGCATAATACCCATCATATCCTCCATAGAAAGTTTGATCTCCTGCAAAAAGAGAATATCAAGAGACTGACCTCTAACCAAGTTTTGAATAGCTTTTTGTTGAGGGCCACTGTTCAAGCCCCTAACATTCCATGAAAGAAAAATCATTTCAAAGGGATTGAGAAATGATAATCTAGAGTCTTGACTGACCCTGACTCCAACAAATTTTCCCCTATCAATTTGATCTTCTCCAAATCCTTTTTCCTCCCCAGTTTAGCGACTTTCTCTACCCCTCCTTTCTTAAGATCTTTTTGCAGGATACTGAAATGAGGAGATGCCTTATTGTTCTTTCCCCCTTCCAAGCCTGACTTCTGCCCAGGAAGAGATAGAGCCTCACTCTCCTTCACCACAATACTACTTGATTCTTTCTGGGCCTCGATCTTTAGATTTGATACAACCTGCAAAGACCCATCATTGTGTGGATCAAGAAAAGCCTCGGGACTAAGCCGCTCTTGACCCAGACCTCCCCCATCCAACATGACACCTTGTGAATCCAAACTCACCACCTGATGGTTTTCCTGCTCCAACACATCCAACTACCCCTGCTGATAAGTGCCCAGAATTCCTTGATCCAAATCAACCAAGCCATGATTCACTTCCTGCTGACTAAAATCCTCCAAAATCTTGAATCAATTGAAAGTATCCTCATCTTGCCTCGCTTTCATAGTCCTTTTATGCCCCTTGTTTCTATTCCGAGATCTGATAGGAGTAAAGCCCTCCTCCCCAATATCACCACCTGAAATAGGGCCCTTGCCCTTGTCCACCCTAGGCTGACCATTGGAGGGTTGTGAAGAATTAGTCTCCAAAGGCTTGGCCCTTGGACATCTCTACAGTAAGTGGCCATACTCATGACACAAACAACATCTAAATGGTAAGGTCTCATAATCGAGCTGTTGAACCCATGAATAAGATCCTGCACTCACTTCCAGAGAATCTGGCAATGGTTTACTTAAATCAATTTCCACACAGAATCGAGCAAAAGTCATTACCTTTTTGAATTGTGTCTACTGTGAAGAGCCTACAGGTTTACCAAGCATTGAAGCAAGTAAATGCAGAACATCCTCACACTAGCACTCAACCGAGAGCCTCGGAAATCTAACCCAAACTGGGACCCGACTTGGAATCTCCTCAACCGGGTTGAAGCCCGCATGCCACTGCTTGATAAACAGGCCCACCTGATTGTAAAAATAAGGACCTCCTTCAAAAACCTTGATCCTATCTACCATGCAGTCAAATGAAACCATAAAATAGTTATTTGCTAGGAGCTTAATCTCCATCTCTCCCTCCAGTAGCCAAGTTCTATGGGCCTAGGCCTCCAAAAATTGCAACAAAATCTTCAATCCCAAAAATTTACAATACAACTAGTGACATGAGTAGTACTCAATATCATCCGTGAGCATCTCCATCGGGATCACAACATTTGGCCTCTCCTTGCACCTTTCTACTCAACCATTAATCTTCAAAAATTGAAACCCTCCTGTCGGTCCTGTCTCATTCTTTTCCAAGTTCTAAGAAAATAAATTATTATCAAAAAGGCGTGACCCATGTGGCAAGGGTTTCAAGCCAAAAACATTTCAAAAATTCAACTTGGCTCCAAACCCCAATGGCTCCCCATTTTCCATTGAAGAAAAGATCAGAAACAATGCAACTCAACCAAAGCCCCAAATAGACCTAGGGTCAAAAAAACCCCACACCAAGGCGAGCACCCCACACAACCCCACCAACAAAGAACAACACACAAGAAGAAAACCCCCACAACACCACGCAACACCACCACGAAAACCAACACCCCTGGCACACACACCCCACGACACCCTAAGCCCAAACCCACAAACTAGACCCAGCCAAAGCAGGCGCCCAGAGTCACCCAACCCACCGCACTGCAGCCCCCAGAACCAAACCCCACCACACTCAGTAGAAAACACCCCGCCCATAGTAGATAGCACCGCTAAAGGCACCACTGCCCACCCCGGAGCCCACAGCAAGACCAAACAGTGACCAAAAAGGCATCCAAATAGATGAGAAGACTCCCCCCACAGTGCACAACTCACAAATTAGAAAAACAAGCTAGGGCACGGGCGCCCTAGTTCGGCTCGCACAGCACGGGAACTCCATCCACACCAAACCCACATTGAGCATCCATATTACTATTATATTAAATATATATTATATTAATTATATTTTGTATTGTATAAAAATATACTTATTATTAATTATTAATTATAATAATTTTATACATATTTAATAATTTTGTTAAAGAATATAATATCTAATTATGATAAGTTGAATAATTATATTATTTATTATGTAAAATATAGCTAATATATACTTAACTATATTGTAGAATATTAAAACCCAGCTAAATGGTGCCAAAATTTTGAACTTAATTAACATACTGTAAAAGCTAACGAAACCAGGTTGTAGCTCGTCAAATTGGAAGTGAAAAGGTCAATGCTAGTCTTGAGGAAGAGTTTAGATAGTTAAAACAAGGTAATACCCATTGTGGGAAGAGTTTGGAGGTAGAAAACAAGGTCAATATCAGTGTCAAGGAAGAGTTTGGAGGAGTGAAAACAAGGTCAATACCAGTGCTGAGGAAGAGTTTGGAGTTAAAACAAGGTCAATACCAGTGCCGACGAAGAGTTTGGAGGAGTGAAAATGAGGTCAATACCTTTTAAGGACGAGTTGAGGGCACTCATGGAAAATCGGCGACCAAGGGCAATGGTTCTAAGTTTGGCACCCCCACAACCTTCAATTTTCATGCCTAGTTTCCAGTCTTCTCGTACGGTAGCACTTGTTCTAAATGAAATGGTATATAAGATAAGATAGAAAAATAAATAGCTTATATGAGAACATATCCACCTACAATCCATTCAAGCATTTAATTAATTCCTTGGATATACCTGAAACAAAGTCATACACACCACAACAATGAGATGAACAAAACAACACCAGTCATTTTATTCGAAATTCGAGATATGCTTGTACAATGGAGAGACATGGGTTCGAATTAATCATATCAATTCAAATTCTAGTATTGTCATAAAACATCAAATCCCAATGAATTCAAAACCTACTACGGAATGACTCAAAACCTAAATTGCATTTCCCCTAAAACCATCAGACACAATTTGCTTTACCTTCATCTAGACTCGACCAAAAATATCTAACTTGCTAACCACGTTACTTGACGGCAATCCTTCTTATAAGAAAAAAGGAGGAGCAAACAAGCATCGGACGAGCACATGTCACCGACCAATTGGACGCCTTGTACTCTTCATCAATTGGCCAATCAAAATTGATCACCTCATTCACCTTGACACTGGGTTTGTATAGCGCCACACGATTCACTTCTCTTTAAAGACTCCAAGAATGAGTTGGTGCTAATGATTTTGTCCATAGCTCACCAACAAATCATTTGAGTTACCCTATTTTTAGGGTTTTGTAGTCCAAATATGATATAAAGTGGCTCTTACACTTTTTATGATTACTGTAGCTTGTGTAACAGGCCCCATGGATACTGTTGTAATTGTAGGATGCATGGATAGGGTGTAGGTTACAACAAAACATGTATGGGAGATCTGATTTTATGAATTTTTATCCATGTGCAGACCTAATGGGTTGTTTCTAAAACACTGAATATAAATGATACACACACACACACATATATATATGTATGTATATGTATTTTTAAATGTAAATGTAAATGCAATTACTAGATGCTCTCCTAGAACAATAAATGAAACATATCAATTATTAAAGAAATCTATATCTATGTATATAAATGTGTATTTCTAAATGCAAGTGTAAATGCAAAGAGCATATGGTTTTGTAGTGTTATAGATACAACATATCCATAAATTAATGTAATTGAAATTCTAAAGTCTTCAACACATATAATATGAAATCAATCATGTTGGTCTTTTTTCCTATAAACTAGGTTGGTCTTCTAATCTAGTCTTTGGGCTCTTTCATCAATTATCCTACCTTAAAACATACCAAAAATCTCCTAGCAATTAGACATAGGAAGATTTAATATGACTTAAAAAAAAATTATTGCCAAAGTGTAAACTTATGATAACTTAACCAGGCCTAGTACACACTCCCTCCTCGTTAACCACTTAGACATATGGAAATTAAATGTTAATTTGCTTATATTTTTAGTCATGTAGGTGTCTAATAAACCACTTGGTGGTGTTTCCCTTCAAGTTTATTTACTTGAATGAAGAGAAAATGTCCTTTGATTACAATTAGAGAATACATTTGAGGCCTTGGTTGTGTAACTGGTGGACCATAGTCACATTTAACACTTGTTACAAAGTTTGGGAGTTAAAATGTTAAGTAGATTTGATTTGTGATGGACACATTTGGATGGTAGTAACAATAGCTTGCAATCTATCAAGACTTGATTACCTTATAACCTGTGAAATTCTAGTGATGAAATGATAGATTAATCATAATGTCACATTGGGATCACATCACCATGAAAGAACTTCATCCAACATCCTTATGAGTGCAGGTACCACCAAATAGGTATTTTTTCAGATCTATCTTCCTTGAGCAAGGGAAATTCAGGAAGAGAAGAGGAAAGCGAGACATGTAGTATGTCTAAAAGAGGGAGATCGACTAGAGGTCAAAAGATTAGAAGAAAATTCTATAAATGCATTGATTTTTTCTTGCTGAAGGGGGGTCATGTTCTTATGATGATGAGAGCATAGGCAAAATTGAGGTGCCCTTGAGGTACAAACATCTACGGAAACAATGGATACCCAAGGAACTTCCTCCAATAAACACCGATTTTTGTGTCAATGAGAGGATATATCGCATAGCACCATTGTCATTACATGGTTTGGGCCTATTTTGCATGGACGGCATAAATGTTTGTTACAAAAAAGTTACTGAATTGATGAAGTATGTTGGACCCTATTACAGTTACAAACATTGGATGCAACTAGTTCGATATACACGAAGTATGCGTAGGTATGCACTGTCAGCAAATTATATACAACTAAAAGATAAGGATCAAAATAAAGTAGTGGCTATGTACATTGATGGAAGGCCAAAAGTATTATGGAATATTGTAGGGTTTATAAATAGTACACGACCTGGGTCAACAAATAAGCAACCCAATTGCATATTCGAGGCGTGCGAGGGAAATCGTGTATTCGTATTTGCGATAAAATTAATAATTGCAGGGGAAGAGTTACTAATTGATTACAATTTGAATCGCTTAGTTACAAACACAATTACTATGGGGGTGGTACGTACTGTGTACCATTTTACCCAACCTTCAATTAATGACTCTGATATACCATTTTATTCTTATGTTTTTTTTCATAAGTCTATTGGTTTCATTTTGGTAATGTTATTTTATATTTAATTTTTTTCATAGGGGGACATTGATTGTATGGAGAAGGCTCTGGCCTAGAGCATAGATCGTGATGTATCTTCAGCCGCTTCTACCTAACAGGTTTACCTCATTGTAATTGTACAAATTAGATACGAGGAAAATGTTGTATTATTATGATTTTTTCATAATTTTTTTGGGTTAATTTCAATAATGTTTTTAATATTATTGTTGCAGTCAACTGATCGGGGAAAGGCACCAGCAGTAGAGAAGAGCATCCATAGTGAGGTGCAGTCAATATTTTCTAATGATCACATGGCTTATTCAACAAACCTATTCGATACAATAAAGAAGCACATGAAAATATGCAATGAAGAAATGACTTAGTTGATGTTCAAAATGCCTCAAACAGATGATATAAGAGAGAGGGTTAAAGTATTGACAGAGAGATTACAAAACTTGCAAGTAAGCTGTCATGAGGTCTTTAATTATAACATAAGTTCATTCATGGTTTTATATTTTGTACTCTTTTATGCCATGAACTAAAATATGTGTTGTTTTTATAGGGTTATTTGCCTCCTCATGATGCTCTTGGCCATGATCAGGGTACTGCAAGTGCTTTCCAAGGAGTAAGGGTTGGTACAAGTGTCCATCCTGATCTTCCTAGGCATACATCACATTATCTAACCCCATCATCCGTGCCTATATTATCGTTTGAAATGTCGACAACACATACCATGCAGGCATCTGTTAACGCACACTCTAGCAATGAATACATACCAGAACATGCGTCAGGACATGTACCTAGGGATGTAAAGGCCACTGGTACTGGTGATGTTTTAGTAGCATTTCCTAGATCTTCACATATTACTAGTACGTGAACATATCTAGTCACACTTGTGGTGACCAAGGATTTCATTCCCATAAAGATAGAGAAGATCCCAGGTACTTTAAAATGTTTTAAATATTATTCTATATAATCCAATTGAAATTTACTTATTGATTGCTCTTTTTAGACTATTGATCCCATGATCATTTTGCAAGAAATGATGTTTTTTATAAACATGTAAGTGATATTGCATTGGATCTCTTCGGGCCCGCCATACGTACACGATGGAATGCCCAAAATGAAGATTTAAAAATGAGCTCATTAACCATTTAGTTGTGTTATTCAGTGATAAAACATTCAATTGAACCAAGGTCCTTAAGAAACCTAGTACCTATCTAAAGTATGTGAGGGACCAATATAGGTCACATTTAGAGAAGAACAAAAAGTACGAGTGTCCCTCCATGATTCTGGATAGGGAGTGGAAGGATCTGGTGTCCGATGGAAAGGAGAAGGCTGAAAAGGAAAAAGGAAAGACACCACCGGGCCAAGGAAGGTATGTGATATAGAAGCATAAATCTACAAAAAATCCCGATTAATCGCGATTTTTAAAAAAAACTGTAGGTTGGACGATTTTTTCCTTGATTTTTTGAAAAAATAATTGACTTTTTGTTCAATGATTTTTTTCCATTTCAAACTTCAAAATCGCCAAAAAAATGTGTTTAAAATCTGCAAAAAAATGTGAATAAAATTGAGCTGATTTTTGTGCAAAAAAACCATGAGACAATGGCTTGTTGCTTACTGTTATGCTTTGATAGATTTTTTCCAAGCATCCATAGCTTGTTTGAAAGCACTTGTTTTAGGATTTTAGCCATAGCAGCAAGGGAATGAACTGTTTGATAAAATGCTTTGGTAGACATGTATGAAAAATGCAGTAGCATAGACAAGGTAGTGAACAGTTTGAATAAAATGTCTCAAAGAAATGTAGTCTCATGGTGATGGAATGCCATGACACGCAAATTTCTATGGATTGTCATGGCATTCCATCATCGTGAGATTGCATTTCTTTTAGGCATTTTTTCAAACAATTCACTTCCTTCTCTATGTTATTGCTTACTATTATGCTTTGGTAGATATTTTCCAAGAATCCATAGCTTGTTCGAAAACACCTGTTTGAGGTTTTTACTTTTTAGCCATAGCATGAAGGCGTTGAACTGTTTGATAAAATGCTTTGGTAGACATGTATGAAAAATGTGGTAGCATAGAAAAGGTAGTGAACTATTTGAAAAAGGTTTCAAAAAATGTGGTCTCATGGTGATGGAATGCCATAACGAATGCCATGACAAGCAAATTTCTATGGATTTTCATGGCATTCCATCACCATGAGACCACATTTCTTTGAGGCATTTTTTGAGTTCAACGCCTTGTCCATGCTATTGCTTACTATTATGCTTTGATAGATTTTTTCCAAGCATCCATAGCTTGTTTGAAAGAACTTGTTTTAGGCTTTTAGCCATAGCAGCAAGGCAATGACTGTTTGATAAAATGCTTTGGTAGACATGTATGAAAAATCCAGTAGCATAAACAAGGTAGTGAACTACTTGAAAAAAATGTCTCAAAGAAATGTAGTCTCATGGTGATGGAATGCCATGATGAATGCCATGACAAGCAAATTGCTATGCATTGTCATGTCATTGCATCACTGTGAGACTGCATTTCTTTTAGGCATTTTTTCAAACAATTCATTGCCCTGTCTATGTTATTGCTTACTATTATGCTTTGGGAGAGTTTTTCGAAGCATCCATAGCTTGTTCGAAAGCACCTGTTTGAGGTTTTTACTTTTTAGCCATAGCATGAAGGCGTTGAACTATTTGATAAAATGCTTTGGTAGACATGTATGAAAAATGTTGTAGAATAGAAAAGGGAGTGAACTATTTGAAAAAATGCTTCAAAAAAATGTGGTCTCATGGTGATGGAATGCCATAACGAATTCCATGACAAGCAAATTTCTATGGATTGTTATGGCATTCCATCACCATGAGACCACATTTCTTTGAAGCATTTTCTGAAATAGTTCACTGACTTGTCTATGCTATTGCTTACTATTATGCTTTGATAGATTTTTCCCAAGCATCCATAGCTTGTTTAAAAGCACCTATTTTATACTTTTAGCCATAGCAGCAAGGCAATGAACTGTTTGATAAAATTCTTTGGTAGACATGTATAAAAAATGTAGTAGCATAGACAAGGCAGTGAACTACTTGAAAAAAATGTCAAAGAAATGTAGTCTCATGGTGATGGAATGCCATGACTAATGCCATGACACACAAATTGCTATGGATTGTCATGGCATTCCATCATCGTGAGATTGCATTTCTTTTAGGCATTTTTTCAAACAATTCACTACCTTGTCTATGTTATTGCTTACTATTATGCTTTGGTAGATATTTTCCAAGAATCCATAGCTTGTTCGAAAACACCTGTTTGAGGTTTTTACTTTTTAGCCATAGCATGAAGGCGTTGAAATGTTTGATAAAATGCTTTGGTAGACATGTATGAAAAATGTGGTAGCATAGAAAAGGTAGTGAACTATTTGAAAAAATGCTTCAAAAAAATGTGGTCTCATGGTGATGGAATGCTATAACGAATGCCATGACAAGAAAATTTCTATGGATTTTCATGGCATTCCATCACCATGAGACCACATTTCTTTGAGGCATTTTTTGAAACAGTTCACGCCTTGTCCAAGCTATTGCTTACTATTATGCTTTGATAGATTTTTTCAAAGCATCCATAGCTTGTTTGAAAGAACTTATTTTAGGCTTTTAGCCATAGCAGCAAGGCAATGACTTGTTTGATAAAATGCTTTGGTAGACATGTATGAAAAATGCAGTAGCATAAACAAGGTAGTGAACTACTTGAAAAAAATGTCTCAAAGAAATGTATTCTCATGGTGATGGAATGCCATGATGAATGCCATGACAAGCAAATTGCTATGGATCGTCATGGCATTGCATCACTGTGACACTGCATTTCTTTTAGGCATTTTTTCAAACAATTCATTACCTTTTCTATTTTGATTTTGAATCCCAATAACCTAGATGAACTTTGTGTCTAAGCTACCCACTTAGAGTCTAGAGGTAAGGGATTATTCATTGATAAGTTTGATAGAAAACCATCTAAGTCTGAGGGGAAACCTAAGGGTAAAGACCAAGGTAAAGGTAAAGGAAAGAAGACAGCTACAATGAAGAAAGAGGTTGAGAAACCCACATGCTCACACTTTAAGAAAGAGGGGAATGATGAATTGAGGTACTAGAAATTGCATCCAAAGTTAAGGCCAAAAATATTTGGAGGCAATAAAGGAAAACAAAAGACTACTGATGCTATCATTCAACATGATCTTGGATTTGATTACGAAGAAGAGACAAAGATCATTGCTCCTATGAACCAAGGTAGGGAAAGGTATAAATATTTCTTTTGATGCAATTATTTCTAATGCAAGTACAAGTAATGCAAGTAAAGTATCCACTCCTAAAGTTGATAAACAACAAAATGAACTATTTCACATTCGTGTGGTAACTAAACACACAAATATTGATACACTAATTGATTCAGGCTCTCAAGTCAACTTGATTTCTAAAGAGGTTGTTAAGAAGTTGAATCTAACTACTACTCGTCATCCTAAGGCCTATCTGCTTGGATGGGTATGTAATGTTGCACAGTTGTAGGTGACAAAACAATGCAAATTGTGTTTTTCCATCACTACTAATTTTGTTGATGAAGTAGATGTTGTACCTCTGGATATTTTTGGGCTTGTGTTAGGGAGTCCTTATCTGTATGATAGAAAGAAAATCTTTTACAAGGGGAGAACAAGTATCATATTTTTAAAGATGCGGTAGAATATATTGTATGTGCACACAAGGTCAAGACTAATCTCACACAAAGTATCCTGGGTGTACAAAGGAACATCTAATGCAATAGCCCTTTTAAAAAATTCATGAGTGTACTCCTAAACAGATTGACCTTTCCCTTGCCTAAACATCTATCAGTTCATCATTAATTTCTGCATGTAGCCTAAGGGATATAATTTCTTTTTAAGAGCACCTACAAATTTTGTCTAGGAAAAATTGAATTTATCATGTTGGGAAACTTCTACCCTAGTCCTACTCTCCCACTAGGTTAGAGTTGTACCCTCTAACTGAAGAGTAGCAAGCTAGATCCTATTAGCATCCTCTAAGAGGTTTTGGACTCTACAATAGACTTCAACCCGCTAAATCTAGTCATCTAGTTTTTCAACATTTAATTCACCACAATACTTTGGTAAGTCAAATTTTACATCCAATTTAATTCAGGGCTTATGCACACCCTTAAAAGCATTAAAAGGCATAGAATGAGTAGAAGAAGGAGAAGAAGGAGAAAAAGGAGAAGAAAGAGAAGAGGGAGGACAAGGAGAAGAGGGAGTTATCTTCAGAGGCTCAGGATCATCTCTTGATTTATCTCCTTTTCCTGCACGAGCTTCATGTCTCCGCAAAATTTCTTACCTCTCCTGGAATAAGACTTTGACCATCTAGCCTTCATGTCGAGAAAATCCTTCTAAAAACCCTTCTCATCAAGCTCCAAACTTTGTCCATTGTTTGTATTTTCCATCTTTGTTTGTGGATGAGCTCTTCGTCTTCCAATCTCTAGATTATACTCTTCAAGTTTTCCTTTTCCTTGTTGAAGCAGGGAGTAGGTAAGCATTCAATTCTGCAATACTAGTCAAAACATAGCTTTGATACCAGTTTGATCTGATTAATGGATATAAGATGTTTGCTTCAAGAATGCATTATAATTACGGTTTAAATTCCAACTTACAAAAATGAAATTAACACACAACATAGTTGAATTAAAAAAATAATGAAAAGATAGAATTCAAAATGAGAGACAAGAAAGAGAGAATGCAAACAGCTTGATAATGGAGTTTTTCGTAAGAACAACTACATCTCTAGGCACATCTTCAAAGAGTAGATCGATCCGATTAAAATATTCAAAAAATTGACATTACATCTATTTACAAGATTTTCCCTTCAAGCATGATGGGATTCCAACATTCTCTTGACATATAGGATCAACAATTTGTCTCTCTTAGAAATATCCGAAGTCTTCAACACCTGAATGTTCTCTAAGCCTCTAACCCCCCACCCCCTTTTATACAAAACAATTACTCAATTGGGTTAATAACCATTTGATTTACAAATATTCCCAATATCTCATATTTTGACATAAAATCTTCTATAATCCCCCTTATTTACATATTAGGATTTTAATTAATCCTTTACAAATTATCTTGATAATCTTTGATATATATTAAAGCCCCTTAAATTTCTATTTCTTGGGCTTCAACAAAATTTTTTTATCTTCTTTAACAATTTAGGGGGTTTGTATTTTTAGACAAGTGGGTAAAATGTTTAAAACAACTATACCCATAAAGCATTTTGAAATTACCGATGATCAAATGGTAACAACAAATTTTAGTTGGGCTGGTGGTCGAGGTTCAACCCCCACTGGCCATCTTTTCTTAAAACAAATGTCGGTTTGTTTCATGTCAAAAGAAATCGACCGTCTTTTATAATTAAGGTTGTGGATATGGTGGAACGGTTGAGTAGGTTTATTGGAAATGTTGGGTGGGGGGTTCCAACTCCTTTTGGTAATGTGTAAATGTCATTCAATGGGAGAGTGCAAGGGGTACCATGTATGCCACCACGTGTTGAGTTAGAGCAATGCCACATGTTGAGTTAAAGCAATGCCATGTGTTTTAATAACATTCTTTTAGGATGCCACATGGAAACTGAAGATTGGTCCATGCCACTAACTCTATGTTGACTGTACCATGCTGATGTCATGTTGATGTCAGCATGGTCAACTTTGACCTGATCTTTGACTGCTTGTAACTCGGGCATATGACCTCCTTTTTTCATGAAACAAATGTCATTGGAAAGATCTTGACGAGATCTTTGCATTGAGACTAGTGTTGACCACTTTTAGTGACTTTGAATTTTTGCCCTTTTTTTCTCTGACCTAGGTCTTAGGTTGACCAAGGTTTGAATGAGCATATCTTCGGCTTCATAGCTCTGGTTGAGTCCGTTCAAGTTGCATTGGAGTTAGAATTTAGGTCTCTTTACGATGATGTTGATTTTGGAGATAAAAGAGAAACTTCATTTTTTTGGTGAAGATCCTCCAAATCAATTTTAAAGCCCATGAATAACAAAATTAAAGGGAAAGATTAAAATTAAGATTATACATGGAGTTTTTTATATGTAAGAAAAAGGAGATTTGAATATTTACTTATGTAAAGGGGGGAAATTAGAAGAGATTTTTACTGTTAGAGTAATAAGTTATTATGCTTAATTAATTATATCATATTGATCTCCTTCATAAGGATTGATCTCTTTGTAATACTTGATTCTCTTAATGAATTTTTACTTTGAGGTTTACAAAACATCTTCTTTGGTTCTGGATATCTTTTACGTGTGATAGGTGATTGCATGCAAGTGATCTTGGTTTTCTAACATGGTATCAGAGCTCCAGACCTGCAGCTGGCCGTTCATGATATGAAGATATGGCCTTTCAGTGAGTTTCTAATGCAAGGGTTTCCACAGGCATCTTTTTTGCAAGATCTGGGGGTAGCTGATTTTTTGGGACACTTTGGGCTCAAACGGACACAGCCATCACATTCACAGTGGCCAAAAACTCTAAGAACGCCTATCGTTTCATCAATTTTGGAGCAGTTGATCTAGAAGGCAATTTTTTTTTGTTTGGGGGGCTGTACAGCCTCCCCAATACGCATTCCAAGGTTCAAAAATTGAGAAAAATGCAAAAAAACATGTTTTTTTGAAATTCGGACCATCGCTACCAGTCCAAAATGATCACACCACTGGGCAGCCACTGGGTGACCACCACTCCAACACTGCCACTGGCAGAGTCAGCCTATTTACCATCGGGCTCCCACAGCTCCCTCCACACCACCCCCGGTCACATGGCGGACCGGAGCCCTCCACTCTGGCCCCACGGGCCCCTTTCAGCCTCACCGTGGTCATATTTATGACAAGGAGCCCTGCGATCTGTGCCTGGCTGGCCACCTGCAACAAAATATTCTCAGCCGGCTAAAGAATATACCGATAGACTGTAGCATATTCAGCATCAGAATTTGGAATATTCTAGCAAGTGTGCGAGCTCCGACGGCAGTTAAATTTTTGCAGGGGGCCATTTTTTCTAGCGACGACCAGATGACCGTTAAATTTTTTGCCATGATCTGCTGATGTCAGCATGACATCACCCCACTGTACGACCACTCTTTGCCCCTCCTAGCCCTGATTTTCCCTAAAAGGGCAATTTTTTTCTTTTGGTCATAACTTGAGCATACGGTATCAAAATTGAGCAAACAAGATATCGCTGGAAAGTTGGTTTCGAGAACTTTCCAATGGTGCAATTTATTTTATAGTTTTTAGTTTTTTTTGTTTTACTGCATTTATTTCTATTTGAAGTCAAATGTTTATTTTCTGCTTCCGAGCTCATAACTTTTTGCCATGATGTGCGATTTTTGCTATATTTGCGGCATTGGAAAGGTATTGAGGAGCTCTATCTTGCTATAAATGCACTTTTTCTATATCTATCATAGGTTGATCACTTAGTCCATATTTGGCTTGATGGGTGTTTTGGAGATTACTTGGAGTTTTTGGTAGTTGGGAGAGTGCACCTTGCATCTTTACACTTCATTTTCAGTAATACATCATTCAATAATTTCTCACTACTTCATAGATTCTAGGGTTGTTCCCGTTTGGAGTTTTCAAGTGTTCTGAGGCATCGGGTCTGCTATTTCTTTTTTCATGATTCCTTGAGTCAATCAGTGACTCTCATCTAGTTTCAGTAGTAGAGAGAAGAATCTTTCCTTGCTTGCCAGATTTCAGTTCCAATGTTACTCTACAGAGTTCTTCTAGTGTTTCTTTGCAGCATGTCATCTCATTGTAGGGGGGTTTTGTCCCACTGGGTTTTTACTTCTCTACCTCATTCTTGCATTTGTAAATGGGTACCTGATCAGGCCTATTTGTTGGGACCCATCTTTTCTTTCATGATTTTATTCTAGTGTTTTAGCTTCTTCCTAAGTTCATCTTAAGGGGGGGTGTTAGAGTAATAAGTTATTATGCTTAATTAATTATATCATATTGATTAATTAATTAAGTCACTTATTCCTTTAGTTACTTAAGCTAAACTTAGGCACATTAATAATTGATTAATTATTAAGTGTGCACACTAGGGTTTCATTTAGGGTTTCCCTTTTAGGGTTTCTTGATCTCCTTCATAAGGATTGATCTCTTTGTAATAGTTGATTCTCTTAATGCATTTTTACTTTGAGGTTTACAGAACATCTTCTTTGGTTCTACATGTCTTTTCCATGTGACAGGTGATTGCATGCAGGTGATCTTGGTTTTCTAACATTTACCTGATATGGTATGATTTTGTAATCATGTGGTTATAGGCCAAATTGGACCAATTTTATGTATAAAAAGGGGGGTTATGGGTTTGGAAAGGTAACCAAATGAGGAATGATTGAAAATTCTCTTGAAGAGAATAATTGTATTATGGGGAAAATTATTGGAATTGTGAGAGATTGAGGACAGAAAATTCTTTCGGAGGAGATTTTTGTAAACACGAAGACATTTGAATTGTCTTCAAGAGTTGAGAGAGACTATGAGGAGCTTGCATATTGTAGCAAGGTATTTTCTTTGCTTGGAAATATTAATAAAATGGTCTACCTTGAGAAGCGGACCTGGAGATGTAGTCCTAATTGAACAAACTCCATTATCAAGCTCATGTTCCTCTTTCTCTTTTGTCTTTTCATTCTTCTCTCCCATCTTTCACTTTTTCAATTTTAATTCCTTGTTTTGATTTCTAATTGCAAAATTATAGTAATTAGTCAATTTCCTTAATTTATGTAAAAGTGAACTTAGTTTGTAAATTTCAATGGTTAAACAACATAGTCACACAATTTTGTTGGATTGAAAATAATTGTAATTAAGGTTAGATACATTTGAATTTGTAAATCTCTAATTATAGATCAAATTGGTATCGAAGCCCATTTGCAGGAAATTGCAGAAGTGAATGTTAACTAGGTTGAAGCTGAAACAAGGAGAAGGTGCACTAGAAGAATTCAATCTAGAGATCCGAAAATGAAAGACCTTTCCACCAAAGATGTCAAAGATTGTAACTAAGCATGAAGTGCTAGAGCTTGATCTAAAATATTTTCAACAAGATTTTCTCAAGATGAAGTCAATGGTGGAAGTTTTTTTTCAAGAGAGGAAAGAATGAAAGAAGAGAAAGGAAGGTAAGGCTAGGAAGAAGGAGGAAGTTGAATCCTCATTGAAAGAAGACAAAGGTAAAGGAGTAGGAGGTGGTGGCGAACCTCTCAGACCTCCATCCCCATCCTCTTCATATTCTTCATCCTCTTCATCCTCTTCTGATGTAGAGGGTTTGGGACTTTGAAAGAAACACAAAGATTTCAAGGAACTTAATGATGCAATCTCAACCCTTCTTCAGACACCCTGGTGGAGACAAACCTCAATAATGCACCAAATGAATTATTTTCCTTTCTTATGGACCCAAACCATAGGAACACTCTTAAGAGACCCAAAAAAACTTGTTTTGAATGATTTCAAAGCCCAACCCTTTGACTTAGACACAAAACCAATTTTTCACCTTAACTAGGCTACTAGCCCAACTAGGCCTCCTGCAGTGATTTTTTGACTTTGCACTCAAACTTTCCAAAGGAACCTCCAAAATAATGATTGAGAAAAATGTGGTTTGTGATGATACATAACATACTAGATTCTTTATGGCACTTGTTTTGGAGCACACCAATCAAAAATCTGTTGTTTCCTCAAATTTAGGCCTAATTAGCCCTCTTTTTCAAAGCAACCCATCTTTAAACTCAACCCCTGACCATGAAACTTTCAGAAGACTCCTAAAATGACTCAAAATCAATGAATCCAAGTTTTTAGACCTCTATGACACCTCTAACATGCTCCAGCACAAACCCCTCCTCAACTTGCCTCAAAAACTAGGGCTTCTTGAAAACTAACCTTCCAATCACTTCAAGAACTTTCTCATTGACTCTAAACCATTAGGACAACATATTTAGTCTATCCAAACTCAAAAAAATTCCCCTCATTAGGGTATATCTTCTGCTGCTACACCCTAGCCTCCATCTTCAAGCATTTTTCACAATGAAATCTTGGTGTACACAGTTTGATTCTTCTTTCCTGCACTTTATGTTGTTAGTCTAGTATGGTACATGTTAAATATGATCCATTTCACAAGATACAGTCATAAAATCCCATGAAATGGATCATTTATCCATGAAAAACCCTCAAACTAGTGTAAATTATGTGTTCTTTTTAGGATAGTCAATATAAAATGCAAAGAAATTAATTATCACTACTTTTAGAGCCATAAATGGTGTTAAAATATGTAAACACAAACTCTGAAAGCATCCTAATGGACATAGATTCAATAGAGATCAAGTATTTAACAAAAGAACACCATAAAAATGCCAAAAAACTGTGTTTTTCACTATTTCCAGAAAACAGTCTGTACAGTACTTTCTCCAAACGCCTAACCTCCATAAAAATGAATATTTTAGGGTTATAAACCCATTCCCCAACTGATCCAACCAAATTGGATTGATTACATTGCTTAATTAACTCCAAAACACTCAAAACCCCTTTTCCCGCCTAAACTAAAATTCAAAAATTTGAAATTGCAAACTTGAAATTTATTTAAAAACACCACCTAAAAAACTATTGGATCTTCAATATCCAAGTTTATTTGACCTAACCAAAGAATTATATCATTAATAAAACCCTTAGAACATGACTTTCCCTTTACATTGCATTTTTAACCTAGGATCCTTATCAGGAACCTTAGAACTTTTAACATTCCCATTACATTTATTCATCCCAAATGCCATTATAGGCTCAAAAGGTCATAATTGATGCTTTGACTTGTTTGGAAGGTCCTCCTGACCCTTGCACTCTCCTGGTTCTTGAAGTGCTCCTTGAAGGCCCTGGGTGCTCCTGCACCATTCTCCCCAAGAAAGAAAGAACTCTTGCCCCAAGAAGTGTCCCATGTGTTGCCACCAAAAGACCCTTTGCTCTCATGTGTTTTCATCTTCCAATGAGTAGGTATGTAGTTCCCCAAAGTCACTGTTTTTCTCTTCTTCCAATCTACATTCTTGATAGAACCAAAATATGGATTAGTGTGTCCTCTTTGTTGCTTGAGAATAGTAGGTTCTTGTGCCCTGCTCCTGCCCTCATTCCACTGCCTCCTTTGTGAAAGAACTCCACCATTATCACCCTTAATCATATGGAATTCAATGACTCCAACCTTGATACTGTCCAAATCCCACAAAGTCTGATTTGAAGGACTGTCCACCACATAACCCTGCCGCAACTTGTCTTTTTTCTGCCTACCAATGTCTTCCCCTATTTCACCCTTCTTATTCACCTGTAAACTCTTCTCAAAACAAATCACAAAACTATCATTAGACTGCTCCAAAGGTAAAGGAATGAACTGATATCTAACATCTCCTTTGTGAACCAAATATGTGTTAAGAAATCCATCATGCAATGTCCTTCTAGCATATTGCCATGGCCTTCCCAAGATGATATGACCACAAGTCATTGGAATGACATCACAAAGCACCCTATCATGATATGAACCAATTGAGAAATCAACAAAATCTCTCTTACCAATCTCTACATGTTGTCCTTGAGTTACCCAAGAGGCCTTGTAGGGAGTAGGGTGATCAAAAGTTTCAATCCCTAACTTGGTTATCATATCAAGTGAAACTAAATTGCTATGTGACCCTAAATCTATGAGCAATCTACAGATCTTACCATGACTAAGACAATTTGTTTTGAAAATAGTTACCTTTGGTTCTTGATGAAGTCTTTCTCCTTGCTTGATCATAAGAAACTCACCATCAGTCACAGGGTCTGCCATGAATGTTTTTGGTTCCTCCTTCTTATCTTCTTCTTGAACCAAGTTAGCTCTCCTTTCTCTACCCCTATCGACTTGTTCTCATTTAGGACACTTGAAGGAAGGATGCCCTGGTTCATTGCAATTGAAACATCTACTTGTGAATGGTCCTCTACCTTGTCCAAATCTGCCTCCTCCTCTATGAGTGTATCCACCTCTTTGATCAGAAAATGTCTCTTTTCCTTTGTCATTGCTGCTCTTATCATTACTGCCTTGTCCTTGCTCTCTATTACCTCTGCCCCTATTTGAACTACCTCCTCTTCCACCATTTCTTGATCTTTCTTTCTTCCTTTTCACCTTTTCTTCTGCTCTAATGGCCAACTGAAAACATTCTCCCAATGTCCTTGGTAATTGCAAACCAATCTCATCTTGTAGATTGTACCTCAAGCCATTGATGTACTTGGCTATTTTCTCATCCTCTTCTTCATAACCTCCTCTGATACTAAGCTTGTGAAATTTCTCAGTATAGGACATCACATCCAAGTCCTTTTGCTTTAAATTCTGCCTCATCCTTTTCACAGGAATGGTATGATCAGATGGTAGGAACTGCTCCTTGACCAAACTCTTCATCCTTGCCCATGTAGAGACCTTTGCCAATCCTCTAGCCATACTATCATTCTGGAAACTAGTCCACCATGTCAATGTTGTGCCTCTCAACTTGGTTTTAGCAAACTTAACCTTCCTCTCTTCATCCATCTCCTCAAACTCAAAGTAGTTTTCTAAGGCATCAAGCCATCCCAACACCTCTTCACTATCCATCTTCCCTTGATAGATAGGAAAGTCTATGTGACTCTTCCCTCCATGACCTTGTACTGCCTTCAACAATCTCAATAACCTCCTTTCCTCAGGGTCTTCTATCTCATCTGCTGCTTGTTCTTGATTTACCCTCACATGCTCTTCATCTTCATCATTGTCTTCTTGGTCTTCTTGGTCTTCTCTCCTCCTACTCCTCTCAAGGTTATTTATCCTTGCTTGCATGGTCTCTCTCTCCCTTCTCCATTTATTTTCTTCTCTTGCTCTGGCCTTCTCTCTTGCTGCTTCTTGTTCCCTTCTTTCTCTTCTCTCCCTTTCCAAGATCTCCTTCAACTCTTCCAACTCTCCTGCCAATTGATTTTTTGGTGCCATTGTTGTTTCTCCAATCCCTAAAGGACCTACTCACTGCTCTGATACCACTCTAATGTAGAGGGTCTGGGAATTTGAAAGAAACACAAAGATTTCAAGGAACTTAATGATGCAATCTCAACCCTTCTTTAGGCACCCTGGGGGAGACAAACCTCAATAATGCAAAAATGACTTATTTGCCTTCCTTATGGACCCAAACCCTAGGAACACTCTTAAGAGACCCAAAAAAACTTTTTTTGAATTATTTCAAAGCCCAACCCTTTGAATTATACACAAAACCAATTTTTCACCTTAACTAGGCTACTAGCCCAACTAGGCCTCCTGCGGTGATTTTTTGACTTTGCACTCAAACTTTCCAAAGGAACCTCCAAAATAATGATTGAACCAAATGTTGTTTGTGATGATACATAGCATACTAGATTCTTGATGGCACTTTTTTTGGAGCACACCAATCAAAAATCTGTTGTTTCCTCAAATTTAGGCCTAATTAGCCCTCTTTTTCAAAGCAACCCCTCTTTAAACTTGACCCAGGACCATGAAACTTTCAGAAATCTCCTAAAATGACTCAAAATCAAGGAATCCAAGTTTTTAGACCTCTATGATACCTCTAACATGCTCCAACACAAACCCCTCCTCAACTTGCCTAAAAAACTAGGGCTTCTTGAAAACTAACCTTCCAATCACTTCCAGAACCTTATCGTTGACTCTACACCATTATGAAAACATATTTAGTCGATCCAAACTCAAAAAAATTCCCCTCATTAAGGCAGATCTTCTGCTGCTACACCCTAGCATCCATTTTCAAGCATTTTTCACAATGAAATCTTGGTGTACACGGTTTGATTCTTCTTTCCTGCACTTTATGTTGTTATTCCAGTATGGTACATGTTAAATATGATCCATTTCACAAGATACAGTCATAAAATCCCATGAAATGGATCATTTATCCATGAAAAACCCTCAGACTAGTGTAAATTCTGTGTTCTTTTTTAGGATAGTCAATATAAAATGAAAAGAAATTAATTATCACTGCTGTCAGAGCCTTCAATGGTGTTAAAATATGTAAACACAAACTCCTAAAGAATCCTACTAGACATAGATTCAATAGAGATCAAGTATTTAACAAAAGAACACCATAAAAATGCCAAAAATTTGTGTTTTTCACTATTTCCATAAAATAGTCCGTACAATACTTTCTCCAAACGCCTAACCTCCATAAAAATGAATATTTTAGGGTTATAAACCCATTCCCCAATTGATCCAACTGAATTGGATTGATTTCATTTCTTAATTAACTCCAAAACACTCAAAACCCCTTTTCCCGCCTAAACTAAAATTCAAAAATTTGAAATTGCAAACTTGAAATTTATTAAAAACCACCACCTAAAAACTATTGGATCTTCAATATCCAAGTTTATTTGACCTACCCAAAGCATTAGATCATTAATAAAACCCCTAGAACATGACTTTCCCTTTACATTGCATTTTTAACCTAGGATCCTTATCAGGAACCTTAGAACTTTTAACATTCCCATTACATTTATTCATCCCAAATGCCATTATAGGCTCCAAAAGGTCATAATTGATGCTTTGAATTGTTTGGAAGGTCCTCCTGACCCTTTCACTCTCCTGGTTCTTGAAGTGCTCCTTGAAGGCCCTGGGTGCTCATGCACCATCTTCATCCTCTTCTTCTTCTTCTTGTAACTCTTCTATAAAGAAACAACATGTGAAAACTAACACATTGTTAAAAATGGATGTTAAATTTGATTTCCTAATCTATAATGGAGAACTAGATGTAGATAACCTAGATAATTGGATTAAACAAATTGAAGTTTATTATAGAATTCTAAATTTTACTAAGGATTCTCAAAACTCTAATTAGCCACTCTTCACCTGGGAGGAACAACCTTAATTTGGTGGGAGAGTAAGACTCAGGAAGATATTAGCCGATATGGTAAAATAATTTATTCATGGCTTGAGTTTACAACTGCACTCTAAAAATAATTTTATCCATTAGGGAACATGCAAAAAGAAATGATGAATTGGCAATCATTAAGACAAGAGAAAGGACAAAGTGGGCAAGAATATACACATGAGTTTAGGAAGAGGGATTTAATTTTGGATATTCCAATGTACACACAAGAAAATTTGTTAAAATACATAGGTGGATTATTTGAGAGTTTGAAACATACCATACTTATGTTTAATCCAACTAAAATTGATGAAGCTAGTGTGCAAGCTATCCATTTGGAAACAAGCTTGAGGAATAGCCATGCCAATCTGTTGATGAACTCAAGCACAAAGGAAGAAAGAAAGGGAAAGAGAATTCATAGCAAACAACTATTGTAAAGAAAGAGGACGAGAAGCCTTATTGCTCACATTGCAAGAAGAAAGGGCATGAAGATGCAAGATGTTGAAACTATATTCCAATCAGAAGCTAAAATGGTTCAAGGATTGAAAGGGTATGCAAAAGACCCCAACTATCATGCATGATCTCAAATCAAATTTTAATGATGAAACCAAGATCACAATTGTGGGTATAAAAGGTAACATTCCTATTACTAGTACTACTTCTCATGCTTCTTTTGTGGAGTGTAATGAAGTACCTATTGAAAGTAAGAGGAATGAATTTTTTCATATAAGGGATATTGCAAAATAAAATAAGATTGATACACTCATAGATAGTGGATCACAAGTGAATTTAATCTCTGAACAAGTTGTTAGGAAATTGTGATTAAAGACAACACCTCATCCTAAGCCATATCCATTGGGTTGGGTGAATGATAATGCTCGGTTACAAGTGTCAAGGAAATGTAAACTCCAATTTACAATCATATCCAAGTTTTTAAATGAGGCATCGTTAGATGTAATTCCGCTTGACATATGTGGGATAGTTTTGGGAAGTCCTTATTTGTATGATAGGAAGGCCATTTTCTGCAACATAACAGGTATCATTTTTTTAAGGATGGAATTGAATACATGGTAAAATCTCATTGCATGAAGAATGATAAATCTATTGTAAAACATAATACATTTGAAGATGATTGTAAGTCCAAGCAATGCTTTAACCCTTATGTCTATAACAACTAGTGATACTAAGAATAAAGATGGAATAATATTTGATCATGATACAGTGTCACAGATAGCATAGAGTGATGATTGGTTGCAAGAAAAATTAAGCCTTTAGCCAAAGGTGGTAAAAGAGGGTTTGAACGATTCATTTTCTAACAATGTTCCTGTTTAGGAGATCCAACACATTGATACTTTTTCCTTCACATCAACTTATTTAGTACTATTGCTTGTTATTCTACTAGTTAGTTCTGTGTGGATGATGGATGTGATAGTAAATATTGATGAATATGTAGTTAATTGTATCAACTATGCTATCTCATTCTTCATCTTGTTTATGGTGAGTCATATGATCAAATTTCTAGCAAGGTGGATAGATGATACTAGGCAAGTGAGGCGAAAATTCCCTCACTTAAATTCTATGTAAAAATAGACTTTTGGAGGTCCAAAAGCTTCTCAATTGGGAGAAATGATCTAGGAGGATCCAAAAGACCTTAAAACCTCACAATCTCAAAATCATATGGAACTAGCTCCATCACATAGGGCTCGCCTACATGGTCTCAACGCAACTTGAATCGTGTCAAAAGGAGATCGAACGCCTGAGATATGCTTGGTAAAAGTTTGGTCAACATGAGGTCAAAGTTAGTCAACATGAAAATTAATGATCATGAAACATTTTTACACAAGTCCCATCATGTAGATCTTGTTGAGATATTTCTGGCATATTTTGAATGAACCAAATCTAAGCCTGTATGTGGAAGTTATGACCAGTCAAAGTTATGGTCAAACTTGGCTAGAGTGGTGACGTGCCATCACAAAAACTTGACACCTGGAAGGACACATGGCAGATGATGTGGCATGACTAGTGAGTTGGAACTGACATGGACCAAATAAGTAGAAAAACATATGGATTAAACCATATTTGTTAAAGCAAAAACATATGATTTAAAAATTAAAAAAAGAGAGGATTTGGTGGGATTTTATCCCTTAAAATCCTCTTGCCTTGCTCATAAAACAAAGAGAAAAATAAAACTTGTAAACTTATATTTCAAAATCTTAACCCCTTTAACCACCTTTCTCATATTTCAACAAATTATAATATTTTTAAAGACTTAAATAGTATTTTAAAAATAGGTAAAAGATAATCTCCTAAATTTAAAAGATTTAACCCCCAAATTTAAAAGATAAATCTTCTAATTATTAGAAAAGATTAAAAGTAAGTATTTTAAATCTCGTGAGTAACAAAATTAAAGGGAAAGAATAAAATTAAGATTATACATGGGGATTTTAATATGGTTTTTATATGTTAAAAAAAAGGAGATTTGAAGATTTAATTATGTAAAGGGGGGAAATCATGAGAGATTTTTACCTGATAGGGTATGATTTTGTAATCATGTGGTTATAGGAAAAATTGGGCCAATTTTATGCATAAAAATGGGGGGTTATGCATTTTGAAAGGTAACCAAGTGAGGAATGATTGAAAATTCTCTTGAAGAGAATAATTGTATTATGGGGAAAATTATTGGAATTGTGAGAGTTTGAGGAGAGAGAATTCTTTTGGAGGAGATTTTTGTAAACACGGGGATGTTTGAATTGTATTCAAGTGTTGAGAGAGACTGTGAGGATCTTGGATATTGTAACAAGGCATTTCCATTGCTTGGTGATATTAATAAAGCGGTCTACCTTGATAAGCAAACCTGAAGATGTAGTCCTGATTGGATGAACTCTGTTATCAAGCTCATGTTCTTATTTCTCTTTTGTCTTTTCATTCTTCTCTCTTATATTTCATTTTTTTAGTTTTAATTCCTTGTGTTTATTTTTAATTACAACATTATAGTAATTAGTCAATTTCCTTAATTTATGTAAAAGTGAACTTAGTCTATAATTTCAATGGTTAAACAACATAGTCACAAATTCTGTTGGATCAGGAATAATTGTAATTAAGGTTAGATCCATTTGAATTTGTAAACCTCTAATTATAGATCAAGACAAAATCATGATCTCCTTCACATAGCCCACCAATTTCAACACTCCCTTTAATTGGATTATCAAATCACACACCAATTTTAGACAACCCTTGCTCTTTTAAAGATGAAAAAACCCTCCCTCGATGACCATTAGATGGACCCCTAAAATACATTGGTGATTGATTAACATAATAAAGCTTAGATAAAATGTATTATTACTAATTATGTTCTTTCATAATAAAATTGTGGTTTCCACAATTGAGAGTAACAAGTTATTGACCCTTTAAAAATTAATTCGATGGGCTTATTGATTTTATTTTCTGTGATCATTTGTTTCAAACACTCACCATTTGTCATTCTTTGCAAAAAATGTAAACATTTAGTTTGAAAGCCTACCCATTTTTCAACTATAGATAACAAAGACATCCATATCAATAGCCATTATAGAATCACATATTAGAAACACATAAATAACACATGTCTAAGAGAGATAAAAAATGTATAGTTAGCTGAAGTGTCACCAATTTGATCTAAACACTACACTGGGGATCCAAAATTAATAAGAGTTTGTTACCTTCATATAATACAATTAAAATTCATCTTCTTCAATATACAATGCCCATTGCAAGTTCTTGTAGTGTGAAAATTGGTCCTACAATGATTCCTACATCAATAAATTTCCTTATAATAGCCTTGCAATCCCTCTAAGTATTTTTCTAATTGTTTTAGTTTTTCTTCATGAACATGGACAACAAAAATCTAAAAATTCATAAAGGAGCTTGTTTATGTTCAAAGTTGTCATTGGTATG
The DNA here is from genome assembly GCA_007258455.2 of Sequoia sempervirens. Taxonomy (NCBI): domain Eukaryota; kingdom Viridiplantae; phylum Streptophyta; class Pinopsida; order Cupressales; family Cupressaceae; genus Sequoia; species Sequoia sempervirens. Next base: position 128,248 of record VDFB02256152.1, on the reverse strand, counting down.
CTTTGAATAAGGATTGAGTCCAAGATGGGTATTGTATTAGAAATACCTTATGCAAAAGAGTTGCAAGACTCAAGATCCAAAATGGATGTAACATTAGCATGAGATGCCATAATTCTACAACTATGCCTCAATGAAGTATTGGAAATAGGACAACAAGTCATTAAGCTTATCCATGATTCAAAAAACTACTTGTGTGCCATCTATGATCACTAAATTACACAACAAACATAGAAAAACACTCAAGAAAAAATTGACAACAAAAGAAGATAGTAAACACAAAAACACAAGTTTGAGAGAAATCTAATCTAAAATTAGTTGGACTAACTCACCTAGGTTGACTATTTCATACAAAAATTTCCAAAAAATTCATTTAAGTTTGATTCTCTATCATACTATTTAAGGATCCTAGGTATGTATGTAGATAGGCAAAAAGTGAACATTTTTCTAAAATGTTCTCAATTTTATGATTATGTAATTGCAATGCAAGTGTGTAACAGTCTGTAATATTTTCAAGCTATGAATTAAAAATGTAAATGAAATTTACACATCTAGGATGCAACAATCCACTGACCCTAATATGCCAAAATCTAAAAATGATAATGTTGATCCAATTTTGAAACAAAACAATGCAATTTTTCACTTTCTGAGCTACATGAAGATGCTTTTGAATGAATTCAATGAACAATTTCAAATTTGATTTCAAATTTAAATGACCTAATGTAGATTTGTAAATTCACTTTGAATGTAAATTAGACCTAAGATGATTGAAATTAACCTTATTGCAACCTATAGTGCAATATTATATCCAAAGTTTTGAATTTTTATGTCTTTTATGATACAAAAATAAATGACTGAATGAACAATGCAAAATAGTTAAATGCTAAACCTAGATATGTGATAATTAACCTCAAATTTCAAAAGGTATATAATGTTAATATGTCAGGTTCACCAAAATGAAACATAGGAAAAATTAAACCTTAGGGATTGCTCTTTAGGGTTCAATACCTTTTCCAAATATTTCATATAGGGATTTGAGATAGTGGGGGTTTGATGGATTTAAACATGGTATAAGACCAACTTGCAACTTGGAAGGTGAGTCAACTTTCCCTTGACCAAATCTAGAGTGAATTTAGAGATGAAATGCAATGCTATGACTAGGATAATGATACAATTTTTTTTGATACAAATACAATAAGTATAAAATATCACAGACAAATTTAGAATTTGGAAATAGATATAACAAAACAATATGCACATATTTTGTGACTTTGAGCCTCACTTTGAAGAACTAATTCACCTTTGGAAATAGTGTCCTTGTTGACCAATTTTAGATTTGTTTTTGTAGTCCTTAGGAGTTATATCAGAGCTTCTTTTTTCTTCTTGTCACATTGTCGGATAGTTCTATACTTGAATTTCTATTTGTTGTCAAGGTGTAGGGTTTGAATGCAACAATGAATAATTGACCTTCAAACTTCTCCACTTTTTCTTTAGATTTGAAACTTACACTGTAAGAGAGAGAGAGAGGGTTTGTCCATTTAAAGGGGCTTGCCTTAGTTAAACCTCAAGTTAATTTTTCCATTTCTACATTCACAATGTTAATCGTAAGGAAAATAAAGGATAAAGGTGAACACAAAGGAAATAGGGTGTGCTCAACCTTTTAGCATATGGGACAAAAAAGAAAGGGAAAGGGGTGTCTCCTATTTCACTCTTAGTTTTTTCAACGAAACCCTAGAGGTCTCAACCTATTTGATTCAATTGAGAGAAGGGGATTTCTACAAGGTCTCCTTGGGTGTGATTAAAAAAAAGGGGTTCACCACTCAACAAGTGCTTAGAAAGAAAGAGATGAAAGTAACATGCAAAACAATATGGCCTAGAAAATAAAACTTGAAATCAAAATGATAAATAGAAAGTTATAGAAAGAAACCTAGAGGATCGAAGATGACTAAGTAATATTTGAAAACCTTGAATTTTTCTATTTCTAAACTATACTAGGACTCATATGCTAGACTAGGAGATTTAGTCCCAATTTGGGGTTTTTGGGCAGAAATTGGAATCTCACAGTAACAAGTCTAAATGCACTGAAATCTGGTAAAAGTGATATACCAAGACTCATACACCCAAGGAGGTGATTTAGCCTCATTCTACTTTTCCAAAAATTCAAGATCTGAATCTATTCTTCTATCTCCGCACTTCCTTCTTATGTTTTCCAAACTTCATTTCTGTATATGAACCTACTAAAAATCAACAAAACAAAATATTGTGTTAATTTACTTATGGTGGTTTGCCTCGGTCAGAACCCTTGTTTGGTAATTAAAACTTGATAGAAAAAATAGATCTTGAAAGGAAATGTGTGTGAAATTCCTAATCTTAAGTGCATCTAAGATTAATATATCTAAAATGAAACTAAAACCTATCCTAATGTGCTAGAATAGGACGTGAAAATGAAACATATAAAGATGATGACTCACTTTGGGAGATTTACTCACCTTAGTAAGCCAAAATAATGTATGCACCTTCCATTAGGAAGAAAGTAGAATGATAATGGAAGATGGAATCACTTAGGAAACAAGTCATTAGGATTGGTTCAATGGCTAGTTTCATCTCCCAAACCTAGAATCCATCATGATTCTCCATAGGAAACCATCACCATTCCTTGAAAATGCTAGATCTTGAATTCAAAGTGAGCTTGAAGACCTACAAAAACACTACAATGCTGCTCCAAGACTTAAACTTTATTTTCTCCTTGCTCTTGAATGCTTGAAAATATCTCTTGAAGGTTCTTTCTCAAAAAATTTAGGATTGCTTGGGTGAAATAATGATTCAAAACCTTAGTTTTATAGTCATCTCATCTAATTTACCATTTATTAGATCCCAAAAGATGAAATTTGAATTAAAAATTGAATTTTCCTACTCAAACCCTAAAATGGGGCCAAAAGAGACTCATATGCCCAAGGTGGCATATGGGTCCCACTTAGGGGGACTCATACACCCAAGGTGGCGTATGATCCCCACCTTAGCTTTTCAAGGTGAGAAAATGTTGGGGTATTAGAAAATTGAATGTGTTTGTTGATTTTGTTGGGATTTCAAGTGTAATAAGCCTTGTGATCTGAAATAAAGGGTCTTAGGGGCTTATTAATGATGATTTAAAGGGTTGAATTCTTTTGTGGCATTTTTTAATTGATTTCAAAACTAATTAATTACATTGATGTTTGGTATTGGTTACATGGAATATCCACTTTGGCACTTTTGGCATGTCTTGGTTATTGGCATTTCAGTTGGCATATTCAGTTCATGGCATATTTAGTTCAATTTCACATGCTTGGATTTAGTATTTTGGACAATGTTTTGGCTTTGGTTTACTTTCAATTCTTTGTTCAATTTTCTTGGCTGGACTAATCCCTTGGATTCATGTGCAGTTCATAGTCAGAGGTTTTCTTTCATTTGTAGATGTTGATCACAATTGTTACATTAGATGACAATATGTTCTTTTTAGAATAAAAGTTTGAAAGGCATAGTGATATTGAGATGCATACTCTTAACACACCAAGGTGATCTCTAGGTTATCATTTTGTGTATAATGATCATACTTCCATTTTATCTCTTTTTCATATTGCCATGTATGGCTTTGGCTTACATTTTATGGTAATCATGTTACTCGCATTACACATGAGTTCAATATTATATCGGGTTTCATTTTTATGTTGCTCAAGTTATTCATATGTCATATTTCACTTTGGCATTATTTATTTGCATCATTCTATTTCATAACACTTGGGAAATCAACATGTTATTACTATTTGTTATCTTGGACAGTCGATGGTTTATATGGTAACACATGTTATTTGGCACTTTTGGTATTTGCTAGTTATTATTGTGTCAGGTTTCTTTGCAGTTGATGACTCAATTCAATGAGTCACATGGACAATGACATATTCACGTGGACAATATAAGACATGTGGGAAAGATGAGTGGCAATTGAGTGGGCCATTATTATGTGAGTGATATGGATTTCAAATGATCTAGAATATCATTTCATTTAGATTTGAAATCATTATGAACTTGAATGTAGTATTCAGTTGAATGAAGGAAAAGGGAAAAATGAGTTTTGTAATTATTATTTTAATGAAGGTGAAACCTTAGCCGCCATCCAAAAATTGTAGAGCCGATATTGAGACTTTGGTGAACTCTTGTTCGAGCTAGTTGGAATGAAGGAAGGAGTAGTAAGATAGTTATTTGATTCACAGTTGGAAATGAAGGTATTCTTGGTAGATTGTTTGAGATTTTTGTTTAACATCTAGCCGACATAAAATGAGGTAAAATCTTGATAATATCTTTGTCATTTTGAAACGAAGATTCAAGAAGTTTTCAAAATTATTTTTAGTTTGCTCTTATTTTTGTTTCTTCTAGTTCAACATTTTGAAAAAAATGGTAAATAAGTTTAGTATTCATTTAAAAGTTTGTTTTGAAAAGAAAATACAAAATCAGTTATGGATAACTACATTTCAGTTATGATTACTCGAGTTTGAACCTGAGAGTTTCAATGATTTACATTGTTTATTGAAGCATGGCTTTTTTCCATTGCATTTTTTGAGATTTAAAAGGGAATTTGCAGAGTTACAATTGTGTTGTAAGAAAAAGAAAAAAAGGGTTTATATTGTATCATATCTCTAACTTCAAATAGAGATAATACTTAGAATTTTAGTTGTTTATACATTGTTTACTGTTATACACACTACAAATTATAATGGGCTACATTGAAAATTATTCTATTGTACTCTATTGAGATTTTGTGATTGCACAAGTATGCAGTTATAAAGTCTTGATAGTTTACATTGCTATTTGAAATTTTTTGTGAAGGAGTTGGTGCTCTTTTAAATGAATAAAAAAATCAATTTATGAGTGGTTTTGAATACCCCATGAGGGTTTTTCCACTCAGGAAAATACTGTGTTATGCGATGAAATTTGTGCATTCTATTTTTAGTCCATGTGCTTAAATGTTTATGTTTCTCATTTTAGTCACATGTCAATGCAAATGCTCTGATACTTAAATAAATGTCTAAATCTATCATAAAAGTGTTCAAACTTATGCATAAAGTTGTGTGAAAATAAAGCATTGAGAAGGAATTGTTCAAGTAGTATTATATGAACAATTACAATTATGCTTTGATATGGTTAAGTAAAGTATTTGTGACAAGTCATTCTATTATTAATGTTTGTTGACATGTCCATGTTCACTCTACAATTAAAAGGTTACATAAAATTGTTTCAAGGTCTTAGTTCAAGTTGTAAGTCAAGTGAAATTTTTTATAATAACTTGATTCACCCCCCCTCTTAGAGTATTTCATCTTCCAGCAATTGGTATCATAGCATAGGGTCCTCATATAGGTCTAACCACCTTGGATTGTTCCTGGTCTTGAAACCTATCAAACATGTCACATGCTCAAGAAGACACTTCCGTCTCTTGGGCTCCACTATTCGATGGTACAAACTGTGTTCAAGAAGCTCAAAATGGAAACATATTTGATGTCAATCGATGTTGATGTTTGGAACATTGTAGAAGAAGGATATACCATTCCTTCCAAATTCCCACTGATACTACTAAAAAAGAGAAGTATGAAACAAATGCAAGAGAAAAATATGCTCTCTTATGTGGGTTAACCAAAGATGTGTTTGTCAAGATTATGCAATGTAAATTTGCCAAAGAAATCTAGGAAAAGATTGAAAATATTTATCAAGGAAATGAAAAGGTTAAACATTCTAAAATTATGACTCTCAGAGCTTAGTTTGAGGAAATGAAAATGAATGAAGATGAAAAAATTGCTGAATACTTTCTAAGAATAGATGAAGTTGTCAATGCAATGAGAGGTCTAGGTCAAGAAGTTGATGAATCGGTTGTTGTTCAAAAGGTCATTAGAACCTTTCCTACTAAATATGAGACGAAGGTCTCTTCCCTTGAAGAGAAGAAGCACTTTGAAAAAATGAAACTAGATGATTTACAAGGAATTCTTACTGCTTTTGAAATGAGAATGAGTAAGAATACTTTATTAGGAAAAGAAACAACTTTCAAAGTTGAAAAGAAAGAAGATCCTGTAGATAGTGAGTCAGAAGATTCTGATTCAAAAGAATCTCACTTTGATAGAAAACTTAAAAAGGGATCTGGAAAATACAAAGGGAAATTTTCTTTTAAGTGCTTTAATTGTGACAAAATTGGGCACTTTGCAACCAAATTTCCTTATGGAGAAAAAAAATCTAATGTTGAGAAACCTGATAAACAAAACAAAAAGAAGGTATATAAACCTAAGAGGAAGTTCAATTTTAAAAAGAAGAGTCTTTTCTCAAAATATGTGTCAGATAGTGAAACAAAATATGACATAGATGAAGAGGAGGAGATCTTATTCATGGCTGAAGTTGAACAACCAACAACTGCAAATGAAAAAGTTGCTCCACAAGAAGGAGAAATTGACTTAGAAGGTGAACTGAAATGTGCATCAAAAGAAATCAAAATATTAAAAAGACAACTTGCTCAAGAAAAAAAACCAAATCAAGAAGAGATAGTCTCCTTGAAGACTCAACTCTAAGAGTCTAAAAGAACTAAAGACTGTCTTAAAACAACAATGAGTTCCAAAGACAAAGAAATTCAAAAACTAGAACAAGAAGTTGTTTGTCTTAGAAAGAAAATCGAAGGATATGAGAGTACTCTAAAACTCAATGATTCTCTCAACAAACAAAAGTTAAACAAAGATAAAACTGGAGTAGGATTTGAAAAGGGTGAGTGTTCAAAAGATACTCCTAGTAGGAGCTCCAAATCAAATTAGTTTGAATCTAAGAAGACTTTTGCAAATAGATCAATGCAATTCAGATTTAATTCTTACTTTTATGGCTATTGCTTCTTTTGCAATTAATTTGGCCAAAAATTAGGTACTTGTAGATTTATGGCTCCAAGAATGCCAAGGTTTGGACACAAAAAATACTATGGCTTTGTAAATCAAGTCAGATGTTTCAAATGCAACACCTTGGGGCATATAGTTAAACAATGCAAAGTTGATTTGCAACAACAGAAAAATCAAACTGTTTGGAAGCCTAAATTTGTGAAAGGCATAGAGCAATGAATGCTGGTTCAAATTACCTTCCATACCAAAAATAAAGATACATGGGTTTTAGACATTGGTTGTTCAAACCATATGAGAGGAGATAAAAACAAGTTCACCAAACTTGAAGACTATGTTGGTGGATATGTAAAATTTGGTGATAACATTGGTATACAAATCAAGAGAAAAGGTTTAGTTCTACTAAACAAGGACACACCAATTTATGATGTGTATTATGTGGAAGGTTTGAAACATTAATTTCTTAGTGTTAGCCAAATATGTGATAATGAATATCATGTTATGTTTTCTTCATAGGGATGTGAGATCAAAAATGGATCTGGAAAGATAGTTGCTATAGGAAGAAGGACCAAAGGTAATGTTTATAATCTTCTAGTTAATTTTGGTAATGATAACAATGAAGGCATGTGCTTAATGGGTCAGGTAGTAGAAATTTGGCTATGGAACAAAAGACTAGGGCACATAAACTTTGATAATCTGGTTAAAATCACTAAAAACCAGAATGTGTAAAGAATGCTTGAGTGGCAAACAAACTAAGGCTAGTTTTAAATCAAAGGAATATTCCTCTACTAAACCTTTGCAGTTAGTTCACACAAATTTATGTGGTCCAACTAGAACTAGATCAATTAACGGTGAAAAATATTTCATGTTGTCTATAGATGATTACACAAGAATGGTTTGGGTCACTTTTCTTAAACATAAGTTAGAAGCATTCGAAAGGTTTAAAATATTTTGGAAAATGGTAGAAAAGGAATCTGAATTGAAACTTAAATGAATAAGATTTGACAAGGGAGGTGAGTTCACCTCTTAGGAATTTGTTGATTATTGTGAACAACATGGTATAAAAAGACAATATATAGCATCTAGAACACCTCAACAAAATGGGGTGGTTGAACAAAAGAATAGAATTGTGAAAGAAATGACTAGATCTATGTTGAGTGAAGCCAAACTACTAGATATGTACTAGAAAGAGGTTGTTCATACAACCATATATATCTTAAACAAAGTGAAACTTATGGTGAAAACAAAATACACACCTGATGAACTTTGGTATGGTAAGATTGCTTTTGTAAAACATTTCAAAAATTTTGGCAGCAAATGTTTTATTAGAAAAGATGATAATCTAGGTAGTTTTCAATCAAGAAGTGATGAAGGTATATTCTTGGGATATTCCACTTAGAGTAAAGCCTATAGATGTCTAAACAAAAGGATTAACAAGATTGTTGAAACTGTTAATGTAAAAAATGATGAAAGGTCATTCTTTGAATCTAATGTTGTGTAGGCCTATGATGAAGAATCAAAATCGGAACTTGAAATAATTCATAAAGGCAATGGGACAACAAGTCCTGTGTCTAAATCTTCATCAAAACCCGATGAACTTGTAGAAGATGAGATAGCAACTAATGCTATATTCAAACCAACTTTGAAATTTTTTGCTAAGCATCATCCTCAAAATTAGATCATTGGGGACAAGAGTGTAGGAGTTCAAACAAGAAGGAAATTTGTACAACTTGAAGAGAAAGTTCAAATGGTAGAACATTTATGTCTTGTCACTGAATTTGAGCCAAATATTGTGATGAATCTCTTTCAGATGAATTCTAGCTCAAAGCTATGCAAGAAGAAATAGATTCAATTGAGAAAAATCAAACTTGGGAGTTAGTTCCAAGACTTGAGGAAAAAAATGTCATTGGTGGCAAATGGGTCTACAGGAACAAGCTTGATGAAAGTGGTAAGGTTTTCCACAACAAAGAAAGATTTTTTTACAAATTTTATGCTAAAAAAGAAGGTATTGACTTTAGTGAAACCTTTGCACCTATTGCTATGCTTGAATATATTAGAATATTCCTAGCATATTCTATATTCAAAAACTTTACTATTTATCAAATGGATGTCAAAATTGCTTTTTTGAATGGATATTTGGATGAGGAGGTTTACATGGAACAACCAAAAGGGTTTGTTTGAAAATACAAGCATAACCATGTTTACAGGTTGAAAAAGGCTTTATATGGCCTAAAACAGGCACCTAGTGCTTGGTATTCCAAACTGGATAGTCACTTAATCCTAAAAGATTTCATTAGAGGTGGAGTTGATAGCAATATTTCTGTCAAAGTTGAAGGTACTAATATTTTGGTTGTTGAAGTTTATGTGGATGATATTATCTTTGGTTGCAATAACAGTGCTTTGACTAAAAAGTTTTCTTGTATTATGGAATATGAATTTGAAATGTCGATGTTGGGGGAGTTAACATTTTTTCTTGGTCTTCAAGTTTCTCAACTTGAACGTGGTATATTTCTCTCTCAAACTAAATATGCTAGAGAAATGTTAAATAAATTTTAAATGTAAGGTTGCAAACTTGTTAGTACACCAATGGTTACAAGGTGTAAATAAACCAAAACTGATGATTCACTTGATGCAAATCAATCTGAGTATATGTCAATGATAGGCATTTTATTGTATTTGACTGCCTCTAGGCCTAATATAATGCAGGCAGTTTGCATGGTTTCAAGCAACTCCTAAAGAATCTCATGTTACAACTATCAAAAGAATTTTCAAGTATATATAGGGTACACTTGATTATGGTCTTTAGTATCCTAGAAGTAATAATTTTACTTTGATGGATTTTACTGGTGCTAATTGGGCTAGTTATTTAGATGATAGAAAAAGAACTAGTAGTGCTACATTCTTTCTTAGTGATTGTCTTGTGGTGTGGCATAGTAAGAAAAAAAAATCTATTTCACTTTCTATAGCTGAAGTAGAATATATATCTACAACTTCTTGTTATACTAAATTACTTTGGATGGCACAAATACTTTTAGATATGGGTATTGAAGCTGAAAAATTAGTTTCTATTTTATGTTATAATACTAGTACTATCAATTTGTCAAAAAATCCAGTTATGCACTCTAGAACAAAGCACCTTGCTATCAAATTTCATTTTCTTCTTGAAAAAGGTGATTGCTAATGGAGCTTTTGTGCAATATATATCCACTCAAGCAAAAATTGTAGATATTTTAACGAAGCCTTTGGCTAAGGAATTCTTTGAAAGTCTTCACCTTAAATTGGGAGTTGTCTCTCAATCCTTGCTTCATTAATGCTCTATCATGGATTTAGGGGGAGCTTTCTAGCTCTCTTAATAGCTTTTTGCTGCTTGATTTGATATTTTTGTTGCATCATTGCTTTATCTCTAGCTAGTTCAGTTAAGTTTCATGGCATTTTACAGGTTCTTCCTTTGTCCTTATGACAAAAAGGGGGAGAAATATGGTTTTAGTTGTTCAAATGGCTAATTTTTTGCCATCAAGGACAAAGGGGGAGTTTGTTGACTTCTTCTGTGGCATTTTGTCCTTGATGTCAAAACTAATTGATTACATTGATGTTTGGTATTGGTTACATGGCATATCCACTTTGGTACTTTTGGCAAGTCTTGGTTATTGGCATTTCAGTTGACATATTCAGTTCATGGAATATTTAGTTCATTTTCACATGCTTGGATTTAGTATTTTGGATAGTGTTTTGGCTTTGGTTTACTTTCGGTTCTTGGTTCAATTTTCTTGGTTGGACTAATCCTTTGGATTCATGTGTAGTTCATAGTCGGGGGTTTTATTTCATTTGCAAATGTTGATCACAATTGTTACATCAGGTGACAATATGTTCTTTTCAAAATAAATTTTTGAAAGGGATAGTGATATTAAGATACATACTCTTAACACACTAAGGTGATCTCTAGGTTACCATTTTGTGTATAATGATCATACTTCCATTTTATCTCTATTTCATATTTCCATTTATGGATTTGTCTTATATTTGATGGTAATCATGTTACTCACATTAGACATGAGTTAAACATTATATCCGGTTTCATTTTTGTGTTGCTCAAGTTATTCATATGTCATATTTTACTTTGGAATTATTTATTTGCATCGGTCTATTTCATAATACTTGGGCAGTTGACTGGTTATTGCAATTTTCTATCTTGGATAGTTGATGGTTTACATGGTAACACATGTTATTTGGCACTTTTGGTATTTTCTAGTTATTATTGTATCTTGTTTCTTTGCAATTGATGACTCAATTCAATGAGTCACATGGATAGTGAAATATTCACATGGATAGTATAATACATGTGGGTAGGATGAGTGGCAATTGAGTGGGCCATTATTATGTCGGTGATATGGATTTCAAATGATATAGAATATCATTTCATTCAAATTTGACATCATTATGAACTTGAATATAGTATTTGATTGAATGAAGGAATAGGGAAAAATGAGTTTTGTAATTATTATTTTCTGAAGGTGAAACCCTAGCCACCATCCAAAAATTGTAGAGCTAGTATTGAGACTTTGGTGAACTCTTGTTCAAGCTAGCTAGAATGAAGGAAGGAGTAGTAAGATGTTTGATTCACAGCTGGAAATGAAGATATTCTTGGTAGATTGTTTCAGATTTTTTTGACATCTGGCCAACATAAAATGAGGTAAAATCTTGACAATATCTTTTTCATTTCGAAATGAAGATTCAAGAAGTTTGCAAAAGGATTTTTCAGTTTGCTCTTATTTTTGTTTCTTCTAGTTAAATTTAAAAAAAATGGTAAATAAGTTCTTGAAAATAAAATACAAAATCAGTTATGGATAACTACATTTCAGTTGTGATTACTCAAGTTTGTACCCGAGAGTTTCAATGATTTAAATTTTTTATTTAAGCATGGCTTTTTTCCATTGCCTTTTTTGAGATTTAAAAGGGAATTTGTAGAGTTAGAATTGTGTTGTAAGAAAAAGAAAAAGAGGATTTATATTGTATCATATCTCTAATTTCATATAGAGATAATATTTAAAATTTTAGTTGTTTATACATTGTTTACTGTTATACATAGTACAAATTGTAATGGGCTACATTGAAAATTATTCTATTGTAATCTATTGATATTTTGTGATTGCACAAGTATGCAATTATAAAGTCTTGATAGTTTACATTGCTATTTGAATTTTTTTGTAAAGGAGTTGGTGCTTCAAAATTTTTGGTGTTGAGTTAGTGCTCCACCATTGTAATAGAGTTGGTGCTCTTTTGAATGAATAAAAAGATCAATTTACAAGTGGGTTTTTATACCCCATGAGGGTTTTTCCACTCAAGAAAATATTGTGCTATGTGATGAAATTTGTGCATTCTATTTTCAGTCCATGTGCTTAAATGTTTATGTTTGAATTTCAGCTCCGATACTTGAATGAATGTCTAATTCTGTCATAAAAGTGTTCAAACTTATGCATAAAGTTATTTGAAAATAAAGCATTGAAAAAGAATTGTTCAAGCAGTAGTATATGAAAAATTACAATTATGCTTTGATATGGTTAAGTAAAGTCTTTGTGATTAGTCATTCTGTTCTTAAAGTTCATTGACCTATCCATGTTCACTCTGCAATTAAAAGGTTACATAAAATTGTTTCAAGGTCTTATTTCAAGTTGTAAGTCAATTGATTTTTTTTATAATACTTTGATTCACCATCCCCCTCTTAGAGTATTTCATCTTCCAACACATGAATGTAAAGGTCCTAAAATAGGTCCAAATTAAGTGTGAAATTGTACTATCTCCAAGAAGGGAGTATAATTTTCTCAACTACATTTAGCCCCCACTTTAGCACCTTTATGACACTATGTGTATATGCAAGCTAAATGAATTCAAATAGTAAAATTCATCTCATAAAAGGATACACATATGGATTCATTCACAAATAAGGGAGAATGAAGCCCCCATTGTAGCTATCTCCAAAACCACAACGATAGGAACCACATCCTGCAAAACTAATTCATTAGTTGTTAAAAAAAATTCTTATCCAACTTCTTCATGAAATCAAATTTGAGGGTAGATGTATGCCCCCCCTTGATTCCACTTTCTTTATGGAGGTGGAATCAAGGTAGTAATCTAGCCACATCAAATTGCATAAGTCATATCATAGGGTATTTCCAAATACCTTACCACATAGTGATAGACATTTTATGAGAATTGAGTGGAATTATGAATCCAATGGAACAAATAGTGTCAAAAATGGAGTTCCCTAGTGCCCAATATGTTAAGTTGAATGAAAATGAACTATTTTACCTTAATATGTAAATGACCTAATTTGAAAGTATATAAGAGTAAAAAGTGAAGTAGTTTGTAATCATTTTGTCTTTTACCTTTTTGTAGCTTGACTCTGGTGGAGAGTGAGTGATAATGCTAAGTGTACAACCTTACATGCCTTAGAGACTTGAGAGCCTACATGAGGAAGGTGGTGTGGGGTGATTTGAAATAGACACCGAGTGAATTATTCTCCACCTTAGCTTCATTTTTATGCATTTATTTTATGTTTTACACATTTCTAGATTAATTTAGCACCCTAGAAGAAAAATTCGCAAAGTGTCCCACTTTTTGCATAGTGTCCCAAAAAGGAATAGAGTTTATAGGACCCTTAGAAAAGTATCCTAGAGAAAATTTAGCACACTTCTCAATTGTTGATTTATAGATTTAATATTTTGAATGCTTATAGGTGATATTTTTAATTTCTTTGTATTAGTTTCCTCCTTGATCATGACAACATCTTAATGGTAGGCTCTTCTGTCACCTATGAGACATTGTCACAATGTTTTCAAAGGAGAACACATAGATATTATAGAAAAAAATGATATACTAGGTGTATTTCATGCCTCCTATGAGATACCATGATGTTATGCTGATAGAATTAGTAGAGAGGTGGGATGCAGATACCTACACCTTTTGTCTATGTATTGGTGAGATGACTATCACTCTAGAGAATGTTCATTGCATTCTTTGAGTTCCTGTTCAAGACAATATTGTCCATTTTGTAGATGAACATTCATACAAGGAGATGAGAGCAGATCTATGTAGTATTTTCTTGGAGGTTTAATTCAAGAGGAGATCCTGCAACCATATATTGAGCTATAGTGGCTACTTCATGCATTATCACCACTCCTAAGGAAGATTATGATATGCATTAGTAATAGTCCTAGATGGTTAGGGAGCACACCTAGATGGAGGAATAGTGCACATGATATGGGATATGGAGCATCACAAGACTATCTATGTGTGGGGTCATAGTATACTAGCACATCTCTACTATGATTTGGGAAAAGGTGCTTACTAGTAGATGGATAGCATGGTGCATTGTACACTATTATAGGTTTAGTGTCTGGAGTATATCACATCTAGTAGGTTGATGAGATTCCCTTTGGTATGTGCCTTGGGTTACCCATGCTCTTTCAGTTATCCATTGAGATAAGCATGGAAGTATGGAGATTTTCTATTCTCCACCTAGATCAAGAGGAGATCTTATTGAGACCTTCTAGTTGACAAGGATGTAGAGGGATCGGTTTCTATTGGGTAGAAAAGACTATGTAGTGAGACTATTCTAATATGATTGTGTCATGAGGTAGCTTAGGTAGGTATAGGTTCCTTGAGTAGCATGACCATTTTACAAGAAATTAGTGTGAAGTGCCCATAGGATTGGAGATATGAGACAACTCATAGTTGATGATGCTATATCTAGTGATTTAAATGATGAGGATCTTCATATGCCCATAGTCTCTTAAATTGATGATGGGGGTGCTACAAATTCATATGAGGAGTGGTGGGTCATAGCATGACCAACTCTAGTATTTCCTATTTATTAGCCTATAGGATTCATAGGCCTCTTCCAGATCATAGTGATAATGAGGAGGAGATAGGTGTGGAGGTTAGGTCTGTGACCTATTTGTGGATGAGGTGGAGGAGGATTATGATGAGGAGGAGGATGACAAGGAGGACAAGGGCTAACTAATGAGTGAGGGTAGTGATATAGTAGATGAGGATCCAATTTCCCATAAGTGGAGAGATTCGGTTCCCACCTATGTTACTAGATCATAATCAACAATTATAGCATGTGCCAACACCAATGACAATGGAGAGGCTAGAAAATCTTCTATACCTCCTACACTAGACAAGGATATTTTTCCACAACAGGGTGGAGATCTAGGTGATGAAAAATTATTTATGATTATGATTATGCTCATATTCATGTTTTGATTTATATATACATATCATGATGTGTACTGATTATATTTATGATTTCTATCTTGTAGGGTTCATGAGAGAGTTACATGGTCTCTATCGATGGGCCACCATAGAGATAGTACCTCCTTCACTCATAGACAAGGTGATCGACATAGATTGCATGCCCCCACTAATCGTGGAGCAACATATAGAGCTGGTTGAGCCTTTCATAATGTTGAGAGGAGCATACGAGAGTGTTGCCAAGTGCACTGATCGAGTTGAGTGTGATCTATCAACACTACAGGCTACCTATGATGATCTTTGGTCATCTTGAGATCTAGCTGAGGTTGAGAGACTTCATGGAGAGGTTATTAGGCTATAGGAAAAGAGAGACTATATAGACCAAGAGCACATGGAGGCCATCATACAAGAGGCTATAGCTGTTGGATGAGCACAGGCCTATAGGTTGCACTGGATTGTATAGCTATGTCACAATTTTGTACTACTATCTCTCAATAGATTATCTCTTGACAGATGTGATCACCAGGTCCTAAGGGATCTAGTAGTCATAGGGCATAGTAGCATTGTATATTTTATGATGCATCTACTTAATTTTTTTTGATGTATATATATATATACATATATGATCATTTATGTTTGATTGTTTATGTTTATGTGTTTGAATTAGATGGAAATGCAATTTGTCAAATAATCTTTTTGAGACTATTTAATAAATTTCTCCATGATATAACATGTATTATGTGATCTAATTTAAACTATCTTAGTTTTCTTTTAGATTCAACATTATGATTGAGTATATGTTATGTTAAAACTAAATGGACCTATGATTTAGTTGTAAAACATTAAATGCATATAAGGATCTAATCTAACATACAAGATTAACTTGAATAGAATGAAACCTAAAGTAACAACCCAAAACTAATTTGAGTAATTACCTTAGTATTCAAGACACACCAATGATGTTTTGTTAAGAATGAAGCAATGAGAGAAAATAATGTACTATCTACTAACTCTAACATCGCTGCTTTAACACTTACACTATTCAAGGAGGTTAGACATAGTGCCAATGTAAATGTGTGGAATTAATAGGTTCTTTAAGAGGTGTAATGTCCATTTATGTTAATGTGTATGCTCTAGAACCATAACTTTCATTAATTATGTAAGGTCCTAACAAATTAGTGCTGAATTTTCCTTTTTCTATCAAGGTGACATTGATGTTAAACCCTGATTCTCAAATAACACCAAATCACCTAAATATTAAATGAATGAGAAATGATGTGATTATTGTAACTATGTTGCATTTTTTTATAGTAAGTTTGGAGATGCTCAAGAGTGTTAATGCGTTGTTCTTCAAGCATTTCAAGCTAATACAATCACTATTCTTTATAAGTATTATCATCAATAAATCCTTGAAGAGTGATTCTTAATGAATGAATCTCTAACTCCAAGGGCATTATCACCTCGGTACCATAGAAAAGGTTATAAGGAGTATTTCTAGTTGATGCTCTAATACTAGTAAAATAAGCCCATAACACATATTTCAACTGCATGTACCAATACTTATTATGTTTTCTTACTGTCTTCCTTAATATTTTCTCAAGAGTATTATTAGTTGATTCAAATTGACCATTAGATTGCAGGTAGTAGGGTGTTGAAAAATGATGTTGTATGTTAAATGTTTCTAAGAATTTATTCACATCATTATTCTTAAATGGTGTCCCATTGTTCGAAACCAAAGCAGAAGGAAGTCCAAAGTGAGAAATAATGTGTTCCAATATGAAATGACATATTACATCAGTCATTGTTTAATGAAGGGGAACAAAATCTACCCATTTTGTGAAATAATCCATTATGGTAATTATAAATGTATGTTCGACAGAAGAAGGTGGTTAAATCTATCTAGACCCCATACTGAGAATGGACAAATAGGAACTTGGGCATGAAGCTCCGAAGTAGGAGCATGAATAAAATTGCTATGTTTTTCACATTTGTGAAATTTATTAACGTATTCAAAGCAATCTTGTTTCATATGTCTCCAATAGTATCATATGTGTATTCACTTTTGAACTAATGATCTTCCTAAAAAATGACCTCTAGAAGTGCTTGCATGAGCTTTCACAAGTGTTATGGGGATTTTTGATTATTTAAGGAATCTAAGCAAAAGACCATAAAAGGACCTTCTATATTGCATGTTGGAAAGGATTATATATCTACACGTGAGTTTTTAAATGTGGGCTCGAGTATTCTTAGTTGTTGGCTCAAGAAAGGTACATTATTTTAAATAATTAAATATTGGTGTATACCATTCACTAGAGTTCTCTGTGGTCCTTGATAACACTTCTTTGACCTTATATTGTATTGATAGTTGCATAATTGTATGGATAATGAATGTAAAATATTTTGAAGGATCTTGAGGAGATATAAGGGGAGCCACACTTGTCTTTACATCTGCATGCTTATTATTTTTTCGTGGGATGTTATCAATGGTATATGAATCAAATGTGTTTAACAAAGTCATTGTGGGATCCTTATATTTTGATAATTTTTCACGCTTTTCATAATGTGATCCATTGATTTGCTTAATGAGTAATTGTGAATCATTGAATATATGAATACTTCGAGATCCCAAAGTTAAATTGGTGAATAATCCAATAATTAATGCTTCATAATCTATTGTGTTGTTTGTGTATAGGAAGTTTCAGTGGTAAGACACGGGAATAGGATTTTCCATGGGTAGGACTAGTATAACCCCTACATTAGAGCTAATTCTATACTTCAAGTCATCAAAATATAACTCCCATGTATTAGTTTCAATCGTCAACACATTATAATCAGGGAACGAGCCAATATTAGGTAATGTTAGGGGTGTTTTAAATGATCAATTTTCATCATTAAATGTATTTCAACATTTAGTAAGTAATGTATCAATTTAATAGTAGTGAATACAAGAGACAAAAATTATTTTTTTATCATTGTATATCATGTCTCATAATCAATCAAAATTTGGCTAATGTAATAAACAGGATGTTTTTTAATATTTTCATCTTGTTGCGCCAACAATGCTACGAGAGCATGGGTTCATGTTGTATAAAGGATAAACTATTTTTCTTGCATAGTGGGTTGTAAAATAGGTGGTGTAGCAAGGTAATCTTTGAGACTCTCAAAGGCCTATTTACAATCCTTATTCAAATTGAATTGAACCTCTTTCTTTAGGTGTTGTGTAAAGGGGAATGTTCAGTCTACTAAGGATGCTACAAAATGATGAATAGGTTGAATTATTCCTTGTAAAGTGCACAATTGAGAAATGTTTCTAGGAGGTGGCATGTTAACTATAGCATCATCTTTCTTCGTGCCCACCTCAATGCCTATGTGAGATACAATGAAACCTAAACAAATTCCACTATCTACCAAAAGACACTTTTTTAGATTCAATCTCATGTTATATTTTCACATTCATTAAAAGATTTTTTGAAGAATAATCACATTGTCTTGTTGAGTTAAATATTTTGGCTAGAATATCATCAACATGATCTTCCAAAATCTTATGTATGTAATCATGAAATATCAATTTCATAACTCTTTGATATGTTGTGCCTGCATTCTTTAATCCAAAAGGCATGACAACCCAACAAAATGTTTCCCAAGATATAGTAAAGGTTGTCTTATATTGATCTTGAGGGTTGATAAATATTTGATTATATCCATAAAATCCATCCATGAATGACAAAAAAGCATGTGGGTGTGTGCAAGAAGTTGAGTCCACTTTTTGGCCACAAAGTGGAAGTGTTTTCCCTAATTTTCAAAATTTATCACATTTTACCTTAAATTTGAAGCACTTAGAGATGAAATCTTAAAAAAATTCACTAATCATAAAATGTAGTACTCGAAATCTAGTTTCCAAATATGTCATTTATTTCAATACCCAAATGATAAAAATTGGTTTTTAATAGGTGTTTCTAAAAACCACTGTTTAATTTAAGTCACTTTTTTTACCATACCATGCATGTGTATGTCATCCATATTTTGACCAAAACAATCATATTTTTCTAAATCCTTTTGGGAAAATATTCGTAACTCATTGAAGCACGTTTTCGATATTTTTTAGTTAAATTTTTATTGGCCATATTTGTTGTTTTGAAAAATCATTGTGTACGTCACACACAAGATGACCTAAACTTACCATTTTTTTATTTTTTTTCAAATTGAAAAGAATTGTCTGAAGTACGTTTTGGTGCAATTCGTTTTACAAAAAAATATTTTAATAAAAAGTTATTAAAATACTAAAAAACCCTAATAATTCAAGTTTGTGGACTAGTTTCATTAGAAATTAATTGAAAAATAGAAAAAATAATCAATTTTTTTTTAAAAATACATATTTGGAATCTACACTGTCTCATCTATAATGGGTTTTAATTTCGTAAAAAACTTCTGCAAAATAGGTCTTCAGGCATATGTCCAAAGTCACTATTTTCCTATGACATTAACATCACCTTCAAGTTGTAGGTCAAACCAGGTCTAAAGTTTAGGTTCAAGTCCCCAAGCCATTTCTCAAACAAAAAAAAGTCAAAAACCTAACCAAATATTCATATTTTAAAAAATAGGATCCCATTCCTATTTTAAAACGAGATCTTGTTTCATAAAAAAACAATTTTTTTATGGTTCTATGAAACGAGATCCCGTTTAGAAAATTGCCAAAAGACAAAAAGTTTCCAAAACTAGAAAGTTTTCAAAATGAGATCCCGTTTTGGAAACTTTGCATTTTTGGAAACTTTAGGCTTGGGATCCCAAAGCTAAATGAGATCTTGTTTATTCAAAAGTGGGATCCTATTTTTTACAAGCTGCTTTCATTTTTGAGCCTAAGGAAAAAACTTCCATGTTTCATGGACTCATCTTCTTGCATTTACTCATGTCCTACAAAAGAGTGCACTAGATCATGTCAATATTAGGAAGGGTAAAATCATCTTTCAAAGATGCTATATTAAAATCACAAAAGTTTGCTTAAATATGATTATCAGGTTTTGTGACTGAAACAATGTTTGAGATCCAAGAAGAATAATCAATAGGTTATATAAAACCAACTTCGAGGAGTTTCTCAATCTTAGCCTTAACTAATAAGGCTATCTGAGGATTCATCTTTCATATCTTTTTTCTAACTAATTTATCATTTTCTACAAGGAATATGTTGTGTCTCACTATATTAACATCAATTCCTAGCATATCTGAATAAGTGCAAGAAAAAACTTTGGGAAATTCATGAAGTAAAATTACACGGTCTTCTTATTCATCTTCGTCAAGGCACTTTCCTATCTTAATCACTTTCTCCTCATCAATGATATCCATTGTTATGTTTATTGTATCTCCCAAAGGAAGTGTGATTTGTTTCAGAATTTCAGGATTCTGTTCTTCATTGTCCTTATCATTCTCATTACTTTCCTTTTCTTTATCTTCTTGCTTAGCACTAATCATAGCACATGTAACCCATTTCTTTTAGGAGTACATGGTTTCTCATAAACTCCTAACATTTCTTTCAAGGCTTCATCATCTACAAAGTATTCCAATGATTCTTCACAAGTTTGTATAGGAGTGAATTTGCACCCCTTATGTAAATTCCCCCTTTACACATCCTCACCTTAGAAAACCAAATCCGAAGTAAAAATTCCACATTAGTTGGCTGAATTCCTTTCACTTGGAATTTTTCCTTTGTGTCAGTAGAAGAATATTTTTTGTGGACATGTGCACGACACACAAATGTCCATGCAACATGCTTATGTCCATGAAGGATTCCTATGTCTGAAGTTGGCAAAGGAATTACATTTCCTATTGGGAGCAACTTGTAACATCCCTCTTCGACCAACTAACCCCAAAAATGGTAGATTCTTCCCTCTTCACTTTATAATTCATCCATTCTTCATTAAATCCATCTCTTTTGGCATCCTCTAATCATTCAAATCATCTCTCTTTACATTCTCAAGCACTTCAAGCAACACTTCAACACTCCATCAACTTTGTAAAGCAAGTTTGAAGCAAGCTATTGCAGCGTGAGCTTGAGGTTTTATGAGACCTCCTTTCATCACAGTCAAGGATGTAGTGATTTTTCAAGCCTTCTTTCTCATCCATTGGCTAGTGAGCTCTAAGTGGACATGGTAATGCTTCACTCCTCTCCTTTACAATTTGGTTGAGTAGCTCTTTACTATTTTGTACTATTATTTTAAATATTTCCTTCTTCACTTCTTTATCACATATTTCTCTATCATTGCTATTTGGCTATCCATGGAGGTGGAAACACCAAAACAAGGGTCTAATTGAGGCAAACCCCTATACAACCCAACAAATTTCACCTCTTTCTTGTGTGTAGGTGGATGTGCTTTTAGAGCTAGATAGTGAATCAACACCTTAGGGAGATTATCCTTATTACTTTAGTTTTTATCTACTTGCTCTATCACATCCATTTGTATCTCTCATACTTCATAATTCTATTTTTTTCATTTAGGAGTCATTAGCTAGGCCGTCAACTTGGCTTCTAGTGGTTCATATTGTGTTCTCTATCCTCTGGTTGTATGGATGCCAACGTACCTAAGAGATGCTAGTGCATCACGTTGTCATCCCAAAATCACACTTTCATCCTTGGGTAGAGAGTTACCCAAGGTATAGTATTGAATTTGAAAACCAACTCACCTATTCTAAATTTGGATTTCAAATCTACAAAGTGATTGAAGGGAATTAATATAGTTCTCATCATTCTCATCCCTCATTTCAAACACCCCTTTAAAGTAAGATAAGTTAGGGTAGCCTTCTGCTGTTAGCTTTCTGTGACCTGGGGCCTTGACATGGTTGGTCCCCCTCTCTTACATTTTTGGTGAACCCAACGTGAACCATTTTGGTTCCATTTTGTGATACTGAAAGACCCTTGCCTAGTATTCTAGGATCATTTTAGGTGTCAGTGTTGTGGGGCTCCTCATGTCGCAACCTAGCTTACAACCTCTAGTAGGTGTAGTTGGAAGGTTCTAAAAGTGTTGCACAAAAAAACCTTAATTGGGTCACTATCCTATCTTGCAACCTTTGGGGGGCTTTGTGAGAGTGTTTTTTAAGTGAACATGATGGCCTCTTTCTTGCATCAACCTATTCCCTCTACATAGCCTGTGAGCAATAGTACTAGTATAACCTTCACTACATAGGATCTACTGATGGGCTTTAACATGAAACCCTCTCCTCTCTACATCCCCATGCAAATTAACATAAAATCTATAGCAAGTATTCTCATTGATCTGAAATCTCAAGTAAATATCATAACTAAGGAGATCATGCCAATCAAAGTTCTACATAAAAATGGGTATGATGCACCTGTGAGCACCATCCACACACACAACAAAAATTTTCGTAACTCCTCTAGGTAGTATTGTCCTGTTGGTCTTGGTCAGACCTAAATCCATGAATCTTTTGTTCAACATAATACTAAGATTTGATCTCTTCAGAGTGAAGCTGGGTATCCCCTAGTTAGTTGCTATGAATGTCGTTCCCTCATTTGTGTATAAGTGTCTAAAATTTATCCATGAGGGCTCCATGCACATGATGCATGACACTGATTATAAACCAGTGGTTACTCATGGTAGTTACTCCTTGGATTACTCTTGGACTGTGTTTGTTGGTCCTCTTCCACCTAGGAAGGACCTTTTGTACCAAAATTATAAAAATTACAAGAGAAGGAACTTAATGCCAAGAATGAGATACCCTCCATCGCCTTATGCTATTTCACATAGGGCTTGCTTAAAAGCTGACAGTGATGCCACCAAGGCAGATAGAAGGGAAGAAGAGAAGTGGTCCTGAGATCCTCCTTCTTCCTCTTATGTTGTTCAGTTTGACACTCATTCTCACCCTATTGTGGTTCCATCAAATTCTGTTCCACATCTGCACGAGAATCATATGGTTCCTGCTTGGTGAAAGCCCAAACATCCCACATTTGATCTTTCTATTTTTCCCACAGAGCTTAGGCCTATTTGGTATGGCAAGAAGAAATGTTCTTGTGCAAAATATTTTATGTTTCAACCTCTGCATCCTCCTACTGCTTCTATCCCCAAAGCAGTAGATGAGAAGAGGCCTGATGCCAAGGCATTAGAGCTAACTCCCCCTACTACTTCTCAACCTATTCCACCTGCTCCCATTTAGGAGCTTGTCCCTCTACTGGAAAAAATATGAATGGCACTCCCATAGCTGAGTAGGAGTCTTCTTTCCCTTTGTAGCTTCTAGTCTCTAGTTCTAAGAGTTGTAGAAACCACCTTATGTGTGAGAACAAGCATCGAAAAAAGGTTCTCACAGTTGAGTAGGTCGCCTTGCAAAGGAAAGAAGTGGAGATGACCACCCTTGCTTCAGGGCCTCCTAATGCATCCTCCTCTCTCCTCCCATTTGCTTCTGTACAATCTAGTTTAGTCTTGCTTCTAGCTTCCACTGTGAGTATGAATGCACCTGACCCAAAAAAGGTGCAGGTGTTCATCGCTCCTTCAGTGGATCCACCCTTGTTGATGTCCCTTATAGATCTCCCTCCTTTCCCAAAGCTCATAGATATGATGAACACTTCCATGGTATCTATTGTAGTTTTCTCCTCCTCCTTTTCCTCTGCACCTTTGGCCTCATTTGTGTAGAGTTCACATTCCCCAACAGAGCGGAAGGTGGAAGGTGGTCCTTCCACTAATGGAGGGTGTAAGAGGAGCCCACCTTCCCTAAAATGTGGTCCCACGCTGGCCTATTCTATCTTAGTGATAGAACCAACCCTGGCTTCCCTTGAGAGCGTCATCTCTCCCAAGTCACTCAATGAGCCTAGTAGTAAATCTCAAGCATAACCTTCTTCATCCATTGAGGTATGACATGGCACTCTAATGAAGTGCATGTTTAACTCTTTGGATGAAGTTTTGGCCTTGTTAGCAATCTTTATGAAATCACTAACCATAGCTCCATAAGAGTCTAGTGGAGAAGACCTTGTGGGGCCTTCTTCCTTAGCCCTTGTTGTAGGGGGTCAGAAGCTCCTTCTCTTAACATCCCACCACTACAAGTTCTCCCTCCTTCCCCCTATGAAGATCTAGATTGAGAAGTGTATGACCTTTTGGTCAATCAATGTTAGGGGGAGGCCTCTTCTTTATCTTTATATTAGATGTGTGTTTGTTATGATGTGTTCCCCTGTGATTGTGCTATGTGTTCCTATATGACCCTTGTCGCCCTTGGTGGTGCTTGATTTTAGATAAATTAGAGATGATGTAAAGTGTTGGGGGAATTTAGGCTCCTCATCCATGTTGACCAATTTTTTTATTTTCACTTTGTTTTTTGTGCATTCTTCCTAGTCTGGTTGGGGATTAATGATATTTTTCCTTGCACCATGGTTACCTATTATTTATATAAGCATGAGCAGATTTGACATTGTGAAACTGCATCCCCTATGCCCTTTGGGATCATCTCTTTTTCCCTCTTTTCTTTGATATTTCTCTCTTCTTTGCTTAAGTTGTCCCTTTCATGTGTGACAACACCATTATTTTTTTTTGGAAAACACATTCATGGCCAACAAATCTTTTCTTGAGAATCCTCACAATTTTTTTCAAGAACTGGATCCTCAACCTAGACCCCTAATGGAATGTGTTTCCTTCATCACATATTCATAAATAAAGAACTAGATAATATTTTCTTTGAGGTGGAAGCAACTTTGACCATGCAAATCTTCTTCCTTTTGAATTCCTTGATGAAGTGAACATCTTTTGAAAGGATTAATTGATGATGAATCAATTTGAGAAGCAACATCTCTTCTACACTTTCAAACATGTCCCTTGAGTGGACCCCTTCTTTACATTGAGTTCCCAAGGGACCCCTTTGAAATATTTCCAACTTGTTGATGGTCTGCGCGACTATCTTCTTTCTTGCTTGTGTCATTGCTTTCTAACATGTTCTATCTATAGGTAGACATTTCGCTTTGTAGGTGCACTTGTGAAGTCACTTTTTGGCTCTGTGGAGTCTCCCTCTTTGGGTTTCCTCCATGTGAGAGATCTTGGGGATCACTCACTTGTAGGTCTGTGGGTCTATAAGGCACTTTTTCTAGGTTTCCTTTATGTGAGAGATTTGGGAGGATGCCTTCCTTGTAGGTCTACAGGTCTACAAGGTGCTTGTTCTAGGTTTCCTTCATGTGAGATATCTTGTAGAATGCCTTCCTTGCAGGTCTATTGATATGTAAGGTACTTGTTCTAGGTTTCCTTCATGTGAGAGATCTTCGAGGACACCTTCCTTGTACCTATCTACGGGTCTATAAGGAGCTTCCTTCTTGGGGCTTCCTTCATGTGAGAAATATTGGGGGTCACCTCCTTATAGGTCTATAGGCCTATAAGATGCTTTCATTCTACAACTTCATAGTTCTATGGGGCTATGGAGTCCTTTTCTTTCCCTATGCTTTCAAGCTTGCTAGATCGCGTTCTACTTCCTCAACAGTTTAGGTATACATTTCTAACCCTATTCACTCTTCAATCTACTTTATCAAAGCACTCATCAATATTCATGCTCATTAAAGTGGGGGAAAGATGTATCGGAGTGAATTTTCACCCCTTACGAAAATTCCCCTTTTACATGTATCCTCACCTTAAAAAACCAAATCCAAAGTCAAAATTCCAAATTAGTTGACTGACTTCCTTCCACTTGGCATATGTTCTTTATGTCAACCGGTAGAAGAATATTTTTTGAGGATATGTTCGTGATGTGCAAATTTCTGGATGGTATGCTTACATCCTTGATGGATTCCTGCATCTGAAACTAGAATAGGCATTACACTTCCTATTGGGAATGATTTCTAATGTCCCTCTTCAACCAACCGACCCTAAAAATGGAAGATTCTTCCCTCTTCACCTTCAAATTCATCCATTCTTCATTCAATCCATCTCTTTTGGCATCCTCTAAGAATTTGGCTCATCTATCTTTGCATTCTCAAGCACTTCAAGCAACACTTCATCAACTCCATAAATCAAGTGTGAATCAAGCCATTGCAACGTGGGCTTTAGGTTTTATGAGACCTCCCTTCATCATGGTTGAGGCTGTGGTGATTGTTCAAGCCTTCTTTCTCCTCCATTGGTTAGTGAGCTCTTGGTGGAGGTAGTAACATTTCACTCCTGTCCTTTACGATTTGGTTGAGTAGCTCTTTACTATTTTATAGTGTTTTTTGCATTCTTTCCTTCACTTCTTTATCGTATATTTCTCATTGCTATCTAGCTATTCACAGAGGTGGAAACACTAAAACGGGGGTTTGATTGAGGCAGATCCCTATACAACCCCAACAAAATTTACCCTCTTTCTTGTGTGCAGGTGGACATGCTTTCAAAGCTAGCTAGAAAATTGGCACCTTGGCAAGATTATCCTTATTACTTTAGTTTTTATCTACTTGCTCTATCACATATGTTTGTATCTCTTGTACTTCATAATTCTTTTTTGTTCATTTAGGAGTCATTAGCTAGGTTGTTAGCTTATTTTATGGTGGCTCATATTGTATTATCTTTCCTTTGGTCGTATGAATGCCAACGCACCTGGGAGACACCAACATGCCACTCTGTCATCCCAAAACCACACTTTTTTCCTTAGGTAGAGAGCTAGCTAAGATATAGTGTTGAATCTTAAAACCAACCACCTAGACTAAATTTAGATTTCAGGTCTGTAGAGTGATCAAATGGCATTATATTCCTCATCATTCATGTCCCTTATTTCAAAAACCCCTTTAGAGTGAGGTAAGTTAGGGAAGCCTTCTACTCTCAGCTCTCCATGACCTAGGGCCTTGATGTGGTTGGTCCCCCTTTCTTACAAAGTATCAATCAATTTAGGATGCTTCAAGGTGAAAGTTATTTTAGGGTGACAATGATGGTGTTGATGTTTAAAGAGGGCCTTTTTGGTGCTTGTGTTATCTTAGAAGGACAATATCCCAAACCACATTTTGTTTCTTGTGTGTTAGGTTCTATCGGAACATAGATGCCTTGTTCTTTCCTTCCATGTATCCTTTTCCACTATAACCAAGTTCTTTCATAAGCTCATAACCTCTTCCATAAAGTTTCTCCATTTCTTTGAGGCTTGGTGGTTGTTAATAGTATATCTTGTCAAAGTTTATTGTATAGCTTGTGTCTTATTTTAGAGTAGATGAGGTAGATTCTCTTGAGTTTTCTTTCGAAATCTACATTGACATTACCATTGGTTTCTTTTATTTTTTAATTTATTTTGTTGTAATTTTTTATTCTCGCGTAAATTTTGGTGTGAAGTCTAAAGAACCCCAATCATCTTCAAATAACTTTGACACTTTTTCCATCTCATGTTTCTCTTCATTCATAGGTTCTATCTTTGAAGTTTGAAATAATATGTTTCAAGGACTTGTCATTCCTTTTTCAACTTGTAAGCAACTTTCACACTCATGATCTATTTATATTTGGTATACTTTGTTGTTCTAGACATACTTCATGATATGATGAAGAGTCGAAGGCACCGCATGCATCTCATGAATCCAAGGTCTTCCTAAAAGAATATTGTATGAAGATCATAGGAATAGTGTGAATAGGAGTTTGTAATGTAGCGTTTCCAACTATAATAGGAAAAGTAATCACAACAAGTGGTTTATTTCCTACATTGTCAAATCCTTGAATCGATAAGGACTCAGGTTCAATTTTTTATTTATCCATGCCAAGTCTATCTAGAAGGGTCACACTACACACATTAAGGGTTGAGCCATTATCAATAAGCGTTCACTTTATTCCTATCCTATTGAATATAGCTATTATCATTAAGCCATCATTTTTCTTTCTCATCTCCAAGGGAGGTAGCTCATGATGATGAAAATTAATGTTTATGTTAATCATATTCATTCCTTTAATTAGAGCTACTACATCACTTGCATTTGCGCTAGAGGGGACCACAACTTGTTGCAAGGATGTTTGAAGCATATTATGATAATTAGGTGAATTTTTAATTAGGTCCCATGGGGATATCTTTGTAGGAGTATTCTTAAGTTTTTCAGCAAGATAATACTCCTTCCCACTATGCAAAGGTAAATGAGGAGCACTAGGAAAGATTGGTTGAGGAAAAGGTAAGGATGTTGAAGTTGTTTTTCTTGGTTATGGATTATTTCTAGTGTTATATGTATGAGAAATAGTGTTATAACTTGATTTCTGTGAAACATTATTCTTAGTGCTTCAAGGATAAAAAAAGGTTTGTTTTGAGTTTTAGATTGGTTTGAAGGTGGGCATAGGATGAGTTGAGGTTGAATCACATTAAATTTTCTTTTTTTCAATTTGTTGTAACAAGACTTAGTGGATGAACCTTATGAGTTGAAATCCTCAAGGGATTCATCTAACATGTTGAATTCATCACTACTAAAAGGCTTGAGGGTTAGGTTAACTTAGAAAAATAGATTTGACATTCTCAAATAACTATGCATTCTCCAAGGGGTTCATCAGTTTATAGGTGTTTCGGTTTTGTTTTCTAATGAATTCCAAGTGTAATCCAATCTTATCAAACTATGAACTAATGATAGAAATAAAAAGTGTAGTAATATAATTCTATCCACAATTGAAATGAAACCAAATTAAGCTATATCTAATGAAATGAATTAAATAGAAACTCATTAAACTGAAATAGATATCTAATAATAGTAAACTGAAACCCATGAATTGTTGAAAATGAAGGTAATATTGTGGCTTAAAACTTGTAAAACTATGAGACTGTAGATCTAATTAAGTGTTCTTTGCACAATTCTTTGTGTATGATTAATTTGTTTAGATCAATTTTACCAATTGTAGAAAGAGATAGAAGATTGTAGAAGAATGAGACTAGGAGATAGAAGTGACACAACATATATGTGGAGAAACCATTTCGAGAAAAAAACTCCAATAGAATCAATAGTTCTTGTATTATTTAACCTTAGAACGATATGCTTCCTTTCCTTCAACAATCCTTCTTCACAACCTACAATAAACTCTCATGGAATTGTCATACACTTGCTGCAATTAATAGACAATAATATGAGCATGTAAAACTCATAATAGTTCTTCAATACAAGAGCATAAAGCTCCTCACAAAAATATATGCCTAGATTGGGCAAGTAGAGTTTCACAATGTAAGCTAAAGTCAAACCAAAGTCTCCCTCAATTTAGGTGCCCCAAACTAAACACTTAAGTGAAATTTGGTCAAGAAGATATCATGCAAACTTCACCTCAAAGTTGGCGCCCAAGAATAGGCCCACTTGAATGAGCCTTATAAATATCTTCTCATGCAAAATGTGTTAACTGAAAGATGCCAACTTGGGTGCCCAAGGTGGACCCAAGTCAATCTTAGTTAACTGAAACATATCTCTCCACCAATTCATGCAAACATTATGCATGATTTATCATCACTACTTAACTAAAAGTACCCACTTAAATTATCTACCATGCAACTGAAGTCATTATTCATGCAACTTAATTCAACTCAATTCAACTAGCATTCAACTCAAAATAACTACATGCAACTAAAGATAACTGAACCATAATTGAACTAAACTAAACTAAACTAAACTAAACTAAACTAAACTAGAACTAATACTGAAATAATACTAAATTGATAGTGCCACTCCACTCATGTAAATATCAATCCCTAATTTTTAGGATCAAAACATGCATTACTAAAGTGTTATCAATACTCCAAATAGTTAACTAAAGCAAGGTGAGTTCCACCTTCCATGTGGGTACCCCATGTGCTCCTATCTTGTAGGAGCTCTTCTTAGTGTCCGCACATGTTCCTATCATTTATGAATAATTATAGATGTCAATTTACATGTTCATTTCATTCAAATTTAATCTCTTTCTAATCCTAGTGTTGGGGAACACTTTCCAAAGAATTAGGAGATACATGAAATATATTTAGGATTGCAATTAAATGGCATCTTATTCCCAACATTCTCCCACTTGACATTATACATTGAAATTATTCAAAAAAAAAAACTATTATAAATCAAGTACAAGACTCAACGCCAATGGCCTTCCTACACCAAGAGAACTTATCTGTAGGAATTGGTTTCATAAGATAATCTGCAACATTGATCAAAGTGTCAACTTTTTCAATCAATACGCTCCCACTCTCAATCATTTCTCACACAAAGTGGTACTAAAAATCAACATGCTTAGTATGAGAATGATACATATGATTTTTGGCTAAACAAATAACACTCTAACTATCACATTCAAGTCTAATTTTCTTGCAATTAAAACCAATACCTTCCCAAGTCTCTATAACCAAACTATCTCTTTAGAGGCATGTGTAGAATCCATGTACTCTACTTCTATGGTGGAAAAAGAAATTGTGGGATGCCTCTTACTCATCCAACTAACCTCAACTCCAAACAAAGTAAACATATAGCCACTTGTTGACCTCCAACTGTGTAGGTACCCTGCCCAACCTGAATCAACAAAACCCTGTATGTCCACTGATTTGTGCATAATATCAATATCATTAGCACCATGATAAAACAAATAGTAACCATAAGTACTTGATAAATATCTAAATACCCTCTTAACATAAGTCTAATTTTCTTTACTAGGGTTAGACATAAACCTAATTAGAACTCCCACAACTTGGGCTATATCTAGTCTTGTACAAACCATTGCATACATCAAGCTACCAACTGCATTGGCATATGGAATTTTAGATATTTCCTCATGATAAAAATCAGATTTATGACCCATGTCTAAACTTAACT
Source organism: Sequoia sempervirens (assembly GCA_007258455.2). Classification (NCBI taxonomy): domain Eukaryota; kingdom Viridiplantae; phylum Streptophyta; class Pinopsida; order Cupressales; family Cupressaceae; genus Sequoia; species Sequoia sempervirens. Next base: position 97,384 of record VDFB02256152.1, on the reverse strand, counting down.
TCATTCCAACTGGTAAAGGAATATTAATTGGTTTACTATCATGCATATTAAACCATTTCAAAATAGTATCAACATAGTTTCTTTGACTTAAGCAAAGATTTTTGTTACCTCTATCTCTGAAGATCTCCATACCAAGGATATATTTTACATCCCCTAGATCTTTCATCTCAAATGTGCTAGAGAGTTGTGCTTTCAATTATTTTATATCATTAACTTGTTGTTACCAATAAACAACATGTCATCAACATAGAAGATAGTAATTAAAAGTTGATCATCAATAAATTTTATGTAAACACAATGATCTTCCTCATTCCTAACATAACCAATTTTTAATGCAAAAACATCAAACTTCTGGTGCCACATGCTAGGTGACTATTTCAATCCATATAAAGATCTCTTTAACATGAAAACCAATAATTATTTTCCTTTTACAACAAAACCATTAGGTTGCCTCATATAAATCTCCTCATCAAGATCCCCATGTAAGAAAGCAATTTTCATATCTATTTTCTCTATCTCAAAATCATAAGCAACAATAATAGATAAAAAGAATCTAATAGAAGTTAATTTAGCAACAAGAGAGAATATTTCATTAAATTCAACTCCCTCTCTTTGGGAGTAGCCCTTGGCTACTAATATAACCTTGTATCTTTCGAGATTACCATCTGATCCAATTTTCTTTTTAAAGATCCATTTACAGCTAATGGCCTTTCTTCCTTTGGAAAAACTCTCAAGATCTCTTGTGCCACAAGTATCCAAGGAAGCTATTTCCTCATGCATAGCTTGTGACCAAAGATTTTTCTCATATGAAGAAAAAGCTTCCCTATAAGATCTAGGTTCATCATTAGCACTCATTAAAGAAAATATACAATGAAACTTAGGTGGGCTACACCTATCAATGAGATTCTATTGTCTTATGGATCTTCTCAAAGAAGGTTCTTCTTGTTCCTTAATATGCTCATCATGAGCATCTATCTCAGAACTCTATGAACTCTCCTCATCCAATCCATCTAATTGTTCTTCAACATGTGCATCTTCATGCTTCTCAGTATTTGTCTCAAAATGCACTGTTCGAGAAATATCCTTCTCCTTTGGTTGTTATTCTCCTATATAATATCTAAATCCATAAAAATCACATCTCTAGATAAAGTAATTTTTTGGGTTAGAGGATTCCAAAGATTGTAACCTTTTACATTTTCACCATAACCTATGAATATGCATTTATGTTCTTTTGGATCCAATTTGGACCAATTTTCTTTAGGAACATGAACAAAATCCTCACAACCAAAGATCATTAAATGTGAAACACTAGGTTTCCTACCTAACCACATTTCATAAGGGGTTTTATCTTTAATAGATGAACTAGGAGATCATGTAAATATCAACCCCTAATTTTTAGGATCAAAACATGCATTACTAAAGTGTTATCAATCCTCCAAATAGTTAAATGAAGCAAGATGGGTTTCCCTTCCATGTGGGTGCCCCATGTGCTCTTATCTTGTACCTGAGCTCTTCTCAAACATCCCCACATGTTCCTATCATTTAGGAATAATCACAAATGCCAATTTACATGTTCATTTCATTCGAATTTAATGTCTTTCTAATCCTAGTGTTGGGGAACACTTTCCAAGGACTTAGGAGATTCATGAAATATGTTTAGGATTGCAATTAAATGACATCCTATTCCCAATATGAATGAAGCTTTAAATGATGTAAAATGCAGATTTAGTTCTAATACAAAACTAAATCTCCCAAAGGGGAGAATGAGTCCTAGTTAGGGTTTTTGAAGGGTAAAAATGTTGAAAAAACAATCAACATAGAATTCCTAGAAATCAAGTAAAACAACAGGGGTGAATGAGTCCTAGATTAGGGTTTTTACACTAAATTAAGAAAATTCTAAGTTGACTTTAAGGATTCTAACTTGTATGTTTTCTTGACTATGTGCAATTACAAATTTCAAATGAAATTCAATGATGTAAGATGCAAAAACACAACCTATATGCACTTTCAATAATGAAAGATTTAGAAGCCCTAAATGCAAATTAACTAATGAAATAAATAATTCAAAGCTAATGTAAGCTTGATCTATGAATATGATGCACTCCAAATAAGAAATAAGGTTTCCAAAGGTTAGTTTCACCAAAATGAACACAAACGAAATAGGGTGTGCTCCACCTTTTAGGATATTGAACACAAAAGAAAGGGAAAGGGATCCATCCTATTTTGCTATTAGTTCATTCAAGGAAACCCTAGAGGTCTCAACTCATTGATTCAATTGAGAGAAGGAGATTGATACAATATCTACTTGGGTGTGATTAAAGAAAGGGGGTTCACCACTAGGCAAGTGCTTAGAAAGAAAGAGATAAAAGTAATATGCAAAACAATATGACGTAGATAATAAAACTTGAAATCAAACTAATAAATAGAAAGATATAGAAAGTCACTTGGAGGATTAGACATGACTAAGAAAGATATGAAAGCCTTTTTTGTTTGTTTGTTTTAAAACTATATTGGGACCCATACACCAGACTAGGCGATTTAGTCATAGATTAGGGTTTTTGGGTAGAAAATGGAATCTCATAGTGACAAGTTTGAATCTGCTAAAATCTGGTAAAAGTGCTATACCAGGACTCATACACCCAAGGTGGTGATTTAGTCTTGTTCTAATTTTCTAGAAAATTGATATTTGAATATGTTCTCCTATCTTTGCACTTCTTTCTTATGTTTTCCAAAAATAGTTTCCGGGTTTGAACCTACTAAAAATCTGCAAAACAAAATATTGTGTTGATTTGCTTATGGGGGTTTGACTCGTTCAAACCCCTAGTTTGGTAATTCAACCTTGATAGAAACATTAGATCTTGAAAGGAAATGTGTGTGAAATTTGTAATATTAAGTGCATCTAAGATTAAGAGATCTAAAATGAAATGAAACCCTATCCTAATGTGCTAGAATAGGATGTGCAAATAAAAGATAAAGATGATGACTCACTTGGAGAGATCTCTAATCACCCTAATAAGCTAAAATAAGGTATGTACCTTCATTTAAGTAGAAAGTAGAATGATAATGCATGATGAAATCACTTAGGAAACAATTCATTAGGCTTGGTTCAATGCTAGTTACATTTTCCCAACCTAGAATCCATCATGATTCTCCATAGGCAACCATCATCAATCCTTGACAATGCTAGATATTGAATTGAAAGTGATCTTGAAGACTTGAAAAAACACTACAATGATGCTCCAAGACATCAAATTTATTTTCTCCTTGCTCCTAAATACTTGAAAATCTCTCTTGAAGGCTCTTGCTTGAAAGTTCTAGGATTGCTTAGCTCAAATAATTATTCAAAACCTTAGTTTCATAGTAATGTCATCTAATTTACTTTTTCTTAGATCCCAAATGATGAAATTTGTGAAATTTGAAGTAAAAATTGAATTTTCCTACTCAAACCCTAAAAAGGTGCCAAACAAGACTCATACACCTAAGGTGGTGTATGGGTCCCACCTAGGGGGACTCATTTTCCCAAGTGGTGTGTGAGTCCCACCCAAAATTTTCAAGGTGAGAAAATGTCGAGGTGTTAGAAAATTGAATGTATTTGTTGATTTTGTCAAGATTTCAATTGAAATAAGCCTTGGGATCTGAAATAAAGGGCTTAGGGTCCTATTAATGATGATTTAGAGGGTCATGAATGCAAATGTACTAAAATAGGTCCAAATTAAGTGTGAAAGTATACTATCTCCAAGAAGGGAGTATAATTTTCTACACTACAAAAGGAATGATAAATCAACAATGATCTATATTTCCCCTCCAAAAATGGCTTCGCTAAAAGAAAAAAGTCATGAAAATTTCCTCATGGCTTGGTTGTTGATGGCTTGATTTGTTTGGAGTCCTACAAGGTTCAGTTTTCAGAAACAATATGATAACATGAACATGAAAAACTCACATACACTTTGAGATGATGCTTGGATCTTGATTTTTTTTAAGAAAACTCAAAAATGTTGCTCTTGAATTGCTTGATAATGCTCTTGATCACCAATTTGGCCAATAATTTCTAGATGTCCTTCAAATGATGAAATAACTAGGTATTTATATGTAATTATTCTAATTTCTTGAAAAATAAATATCGACAACTAACTTTGGACATTTTAAATTGAAATGATAAAATTCTGACACTAACATATTTGAATTTGGAGCCAAAACAAGGGGACTAGGTCACCTTGGAAAAAATATTAAATAAATGCATTTATTTTGTACTTATGTAATTTTTTGACAAATATTAAAATGGTTTATGAAATGCATATTTTAGGAAATTAGGTGTTCAATTAGGTCCATGCACTTAAGGGGGAGAAAAACATAGTGTGAAATTGTCATGGGTGGAAATTTACAAGCTATAGCCAATTTTTATACACTCCTATTTGATATTTCATAGTATAGAGGAAAGCAAATCATGAGCATTTCATTTGATGATTGTACTAATAGAGGTTTCTAAGTGAAAAATATAGTCCTTATACAAATATAAATTCAAATAAGGAGATGTTACCATAGAAGCTTAGCAAGGAAACCTAGGAGCTAAATTTTCAATAAAACACAAACATAACATTAGCTAATGGTAGAAGAGTTAAAAATATGTTAGAACCCACAACAAGAAGACTATGTTCCCACATAAAAATCTAGAGCTAGTTGATACAAAATTTCATTCTAATGGTCAGACCTTCATTCCAAAATTGATTAAAGATCACACTCCACAATCAAGTGTATTTTTCGAGAATTATGAACACAAAACTTTCCTATATTGAATAAATGAAATATAGATCCTCTAACTTGAGGATGGTTATTCAAATTACCATTCCTAGTTTATAGCTCTTTAAATGGTCAAGTAAAACCTTCATCTAGTTAGGATTAATAGTAAATGAATGTCAATAGTCTCACACTGACTTTCATTCTCCATCAATACCATCAAACTAGCCACTTATTCCATCAAACTCTATGTTCAAATATATCCAAGTATTCCACATAAATATTGAATTGCGACCTATGGATTAGAGATTTTATGCACATGGGGATTGGTGATGGGATATGCATCTAGAATTAGGGATGATATAATTACCATGGTTGATTTATAGAGTTTTGCACAAGTCCCTCAATCCAATTCTCTGGTAGTAATTGTTTCTACCATGGTAGTCAAAGCTATAGCAATCATCCTTTCCAATATGATCCTTAATGGTAGCATGACAGTATGTTTTCCATGTTTGCTAAGTGAGTTAAGAAAAACATATTGTTTGTTAAAACTTTCTCAAGGAATGAATATCATCATAAAATAGCATTAGAGCCTATCCATTAGCATGCTTGTGAGGAAGAATCTTGCTTGGTTGTTTGAGAAAGGTCCCATTATGGGGAGGAAGCATTATATGCCATTGATGTGGCATCCCATTGTGTGGATCTGTCAAGAATTTTGGCTCTTGGAATTGTGACATTATTTTATAAGATTTCTCAAACACATGAGAGAGTTGTCAATCTCAAAGAGCCAATAAATTGTGTGCAAGATGGACACAGCCTATGATAACAACATTCTAAATTTATACATATTATTTGTTAAAATTGTCTCAAGGCTTAACACCAAGGTGCTACAATATCAAACTAGAAGCGAAACAAGGAGTCAAAAGTGGCACAAAGGAGATTTGATGCAATCAACAAAGGTACTGATTTGGTTGAAATGTATTGCTTAGAGAAAGCACTCATCTTGATTGCAACAAAATAGAGGCACAACGATAGCCTCACTTACTAGTTGATTTAAAAAGATATACTTTTAAAATATAGTTTTGAAGTTATAAAAATCTAGATCAAGAGTATATTTTGTTTTAATATTTTTCATGACTATTATCTTATAATCTTTGTAAATTATTTTTCCTTTAAGTTCCTTATGTTTATTTAAAAAGGGTGGCTTTTGTAACTTTTGATTAGTAATATATTTTTGATTAAAAATTGGCCATGCCCATAATTATGATAATTCTATGAAATTTATAAATAAACAATTAATATTTATTTTTTCTTGATGAAATTGATTTATAAACTTCAATTAGTATGTTTGATTCTTTATTAAATACAATATTTAAAATTCTGCTTAGAGAATTGAAGGTTATCTTTAATAGTGGCTAATAAGTTAACTTTATATTTGCAATGAATTACTTTTAGTTTCAATGTCTCTGTAAGGTCTCCTCTAAGTTCAATAAAGGCTTCATATCTAATTATATTTCTTATTATCCTTGGCATTCAAATGTTATTTCTTAACCATTGTCCAAAATTGGACAACCTCCCTAGAAATTTTTTTTGTCCTTATTGAATTAATACACCACTCCACACCAGGGTGCCTTATAGGAGATTGTGGAAAAGTTGTATAAGTATGCTTCATGTGAGTAATCTTCTCTCTGATTATATTCAACAACAAATGATTCTCTTGAGACCTCCTAACCTTAGTCAAGTGTGTTTTCCCTTTTCAATGTTCACTAAATGGAGAAATAAAGCTTCTCTTTACCAACAACTTGAGTTGACTTTGTTTGCTCCTCTATGTACCTCCCAATCTCCACGGTTCCATTCACCCATTTCATGGGAGTTATTTCCACCATTATTTTTTGTATACATGTGTACCAAGGTACTCCCTACTAAATCTAAGTAAAATCCACTTTCAGTTATATAGGGTTATCCAACTATCCACCATCTAGAGGAGAGCCAAGTAAAGGGAGTGAGAACATTCCAAAAACTCATACCCCATTGACCTCTAGGTAATTTATATAAGTCTCTCCTCAAGCTACGCCCAATGATACTCTACTTTAAGTAGGCATAAACCAAACCATTGCCTACCTCTCCCCTCATCTACCTTAGCTCTTCTATTTTTAGAATGAACCAAATGATATAAGCACTAAAATATTTGTATCTTGCACAAACTTCTAATCATCAGCTATTGATAATGTAAAAAATAAAGTGAATAGTGACCGACAGCATCATGGTAAAAAGTAAACTATTCAGATTGGATGCTTATTCATTATAATTGGTAAAATAGTGCAACAACATATGTTGTGACTTCGTATACATGATTTTATACATGACTTCCTACCATACGCAAACTCCTTAGGCAAATAAAAACACACATGTCGTATACATGAATTAATTGAATCTTCACATAATTGTAAGTTTTTGCGATAAATTCCAAGAAGGCACTGCATGCAACTCCTATGCCAAAGGCTTCCCCAGCTTCCTGTGAAATCTTAGATAAAAAAAATTCAAACGATTAGATAAAAAGGCAAACCCCTGCTATAAAAAAGGAGAATTGAGCCCAGGCCCCAGAATAATTAACAGAGAAAAAACAGCAATAATGAATTTTTATTCAACCTCTAAATAGAGGTAAGAGTAGATCAATAAAAGCAAACAAAAGTAAAACTAAACTATTTCCTAATCTACATTCAATTACAACAGTAACTGCTTCATGCAAAATATGCCAACTGGTACTTTTCACTTCCTACGTACACCTATTCTATGCAGAATAAAAACTGAATTGAGGTTTATTTTTCCTAGTCATTTTCAGCGCCTGCATGCAAGGGATAAATTAATCGTTTACTCTAACATAACTACTGCAGATATCAACAAAGGAGATATCAACCATTCCATGCCAAAATCACCCACCACACACTTCATCATTATCGATAAGCATTCTTTCAAACTTGCGCCATGACTATGTCAACAACTATGACGATAGTTACAACCTTTTTATCTTTGTTTTCTAATCTAAATTATCTATTTTTTAATTTTTTTATTCTTACCTTCTCCATGTTGGCTGTTCATAACCGTATGTCGTTTAATCGCAGCTCTCCACGTGAAGCAAATATAAGAGGGAATCATCGTGGATAGAAAATAAAGAACATACAAGAAACCAGTTTGGAAGCAAAAACAATGGAGGAAGAATTTATCTGTGGAGTTGAAGGAAAAGGAGGAGAGGGGGAGCATTGGAGTCTTGACGAGTTGCCTCGCGCATATAAAGAAATGTATATTTGTAAAGCTTCCATTACAATCAATCTTCCGCTCTTGCCTTGTTTGCAAAGAATGAAATTCTATTTTGTCCTCGCGTAGTTTTCTGTCCTCATTGCCCAAAAACAATCCGTGGCTGCTTCTCTGCGCTGAAGACTATTGTATGGCCTACTGTTTTTCCACTAAAAAATGAAAGACCGTCTCTCTTTCCTTCCTCCCAACTCCTCTCGAACGATATATCGATCCTTATGAGTTTTCCAGTGCAGAGCTGGGGCTGCTTTTAGTACTTAAAACCCGAAAGTCTTGTTATGTTTGCAATCCGCTTATAAAAGTTTATGGAGAGATAGAAATTGATCTGACTGGGACGGTAATCGGAATTGTACAAGGAGGAAGCGGTGATGAGCTCTATTTGGTAGCCAGGTTGGGATCCTATTATGACGCTGACAGTTTCTCCATCCGAATCTATCGTCATTTTCAAAATTCATGGAGGATTAAGTTTGATTTCTCAGAGAAAACAGGGTTTTTAATATTTCCTTATACAATGGTTTGGTGCAATGGCGTTATTTTCTTTCAGGCAAAAGGGCTTAGGACTATTGTGGGGTACAACATTCAAGATGCTTCCATTAAGCCTGTGAGAATACCTGCATTACCCCGCATTCTTAAAAATCCTTATTTGGATATATTATTAATCGGAGCATATGGGTTGTCCCTTCTCGTGGTAGTAAGGTATCAGGAAGTGCGTATGGATTTGGGTCCGCTAATGGGCTTGGTTATCTTGGAATTGTTTGAGGACGACAAAGATGAATTCTCTCCCTCACTATTATTTTAGGACAGGAAGTTGTGGGTATTATGAAGTTGTGGGAGATTATTTGTGTTTTATGAGGTCAAATGGTAAATTTTTAGAGGGAGTTGCATATAATTTTTAGAGGGAGTTGCATATAATTTAAAGGAAGGGTTTTGCCAATGTTTTTTTCAATGTGTACATATAAATTATTATAAGATTTTGTCCTTTCAGCCTACATTGATGATGGAAAGGTAGCAGTAAGGCTTCTGCATCAGTTTTTATTAATTCTATATGATTTCCTTTTAGAGTGGAAATATGTCCTTTTTCAATTGAAAAGTAATAGATTATTGTAATAATAATAATAAAAAACATCTTTTAAAATAATTTATTAATGGATTTGAATATAAATTGTTATTATTATGTCTATATAAAAGGAATTTTGAGATATATGTTTATTAAAATTATAACAAAAAATAATGAAAAATTCATTTAAAAAAATTAAATTATTAAATTATTAAATAATATTTAAACACATTTGTCTAAAAAATGTTTAGATACATAGTCCCAAAGGATACAATCTCATGGTGATGAGATGGGGACAACAACTAATGGAAACAAGAAAGCTATGTTTTACAAGATAAATTGAAAAAATGAAGAGTTGGGACTACATTCAACATTGGTTTTTATCTTTTTTTAAGATGGAAAGCCTAGATGCAATGACAAACTCACTGGGGCTTGTGAGAGTGGAAGCAAAAGAACTTAAACATGATGACGATGAATGCATGATGAATGCACAAGGAGAATGGAAGCAAGCAAAGTTTTGGTTGGAAGACACTCAGGAAATCACAAGAGTGTCGTGTATGTGCATCGTCTTGGGACAAATGTGTTCTTGAATAAAGGAGGTTTCTCATTTTTTGAATACAAATGTCTATATTGTTATATTCTGAATCAAACATAATGGATTATAAAGATGAAAATTGAAGATATTTTTTCTCAAAATGCTTCACTATACACAAAAAAGTAGTTGCAATTTTAGAGGCTTGTTTCAGCTTAAACAAAAATGGAGTTTTGCTCTCAGAAAAAGCAAATTCAAAGTAAAGGAACATGGGTAGTCATCCAATGCATATGATGAAATTTTCTTTGAGAACTATCTATGAGTTTCATCAAGCCACAACCAACTATGTTGCAACCATGTTATGTGTATTAAATGTCAAGAAACCAAGGAGAGGGTAGTCTACTAAGTATCATATTTGTAGTGCTACTTTGCAATCAAGCAATGTGTGTAAGTGCCTAGGAGACATATGATCCTTAAATAACAATCCTATCTCTAGATAACAATAGAAAAGTGCACGATGATCATTCAAAATAATAATAAGAATGCAGAATTAGAGAGTAGAGCCTTCATAATTATCAAAAATTTATAGAATAGTAACGATGCATAAAGTTCTAGGAGGTATACTTATACTATGCAATGGCATTAAACTAGGTAGCAAGTCATTTACCTCATGGGGTTTTGTTGCATTAACATTAACATACAAAATATAGAAAATTAGGAAATATTTTTCCCCATAATGTACAAAATGATATATTTCTAAAGAAATATAAGAAACCCACTTCTAGGTTTGTTATGAATTTCAAAATACAGAGGTAAGGAGGGGTTTTTTAACACATGGAGAAAATCTTCTAGTTTTAAGCTAAAAATGCAAATCCAAATATATTGAACAAATTTAATGGAGAAATTTCTACAAAAAATGGCTTGTAAAAACCCCAATACATTCTTTCATGGTCACAACCAAAAAAATATTTTTTCTTCTCAAAGCAGGAAAAACCTATCTTGGTTTGTTTTTAAAATTGCAAACATAGAATTTTTGAAAGGAATAGATTGAAGTTTTTCTTTTAGAAAGGAGTAGAAGAAATGTTAAATAAAACCATTACCTCCTTTGTGGTCATGGCCTGAAGGTATTTCTCTTCTTCAAAATATGGTTCTTTTGTCAAAAGCCAAAAAACCCACCTAGTGTTTTTGGAAAAAATTGCAAATACATAAATATTTAAAAAGCTAACATGGAGATTTTTGGAACAAAATCAAAAGTGTGCAAAAAGCCCTATTCCATTCTTCATGGCCATGGCTAGGAGGTTTTTAAAAAAAAAAAAAATTCAGAAAACCCATATGGAGTTCAATTATTTCAACTTCAAATACAAAGAAAAACTAGATTTTGTTTCATTTTGACAATGGAAAATCCTCCATTTCGAGCTTTGATTCACTAAGATAAAGGAGAAAATCAAGACATGGGTTTGGTAGAAAGCTTACATAAGATTGTTTGCTCATTTTCTTCCAATATGCAAAGCATTGTTTATACAAAAAGCTTCCATTTAGTCTTTAGAGAGTCACCAATGGTAGCTAAAACAAAACAAAACCCGTAGAGAAGAAATGAAACAACAAAATGATTAAGAAAATACTCATGGCCATGGCCTTATCTCATAAAACAGCCTTCAAAAAATGGAAAAGATACAAATTTTGATGCAAAAATTATTTCCCTCTTGTTTCCAAGTAGAAACTACAAAAATTCCATCAAAGAATCGACCAAAATCTAGTTAGAAATCATGTTTTATGTGCATTCAATGAAACCCTCATGGCGGCCAAGTGAGAATCCTCTAGAAGTTCGATGCAAAATGAGTGAATATCTTTCCTTTTCCCATCTTTTGTTTACGGTTAGAAACCCTATGGAGGTCGATGGGATTTGTTTTCCTTTTTAAAAAAAAATGCAACACAATTTAATTGCTATGTGGGCTGAATGATGAAGTTTATGACTTAGGCATTTTTTGCCTTATATTTCATTTGAGAACCATGTGCCTTGTCTTTAAAATATGATATGTCCTCTAAAATTTGGAATATGTAAGGACTTTAAAATATGCCTTCCACGGAGTGTGGAACCCCTTTATGCTCACATAGGCCAAATTATAGGCCTTTTGTTTTTCTTTGAAAATCAAAAATGTTGTTGACTAAGTCACAGTCATGTCATTTTGGCCTTGAAATACAGATGTGGAGGAGAGTCAAAATTGGTTGAATGCCTTGGAGGAATTAATTTTGCTTGAATGCTTTTACAAGCTTGCATTTGAAAATATCTTTTGTTTTGCATTTTTTATCAATGGTAAGGCATGACTTAAGTGATTTGTAAATCAAATTTATTTTTTGTCATTTATAATGAAATATTGATGTAATTCAAAGAGGTGGCGGGGCCTCTTTTTGTGCATTCTTTTTGAAATGTAAATTAATTTGCTTAAGTGATGTATTATAAATCACTTAATCAAATTATTATTGTTTTGAATGCAAATTAGAGTCTTGTGCTTTTGTAAAAACACTAAAAGTGTTGGTCAAAGCTTTTGAAGATCAATGATGACTGGCAGACATGAGGGATGTGTGAGAGGTTGTTTTGACTAATTTTGGAGGAAAAGGGGCTGTTTGGAGGCATTTTTGTCACATTTTTATTATGACTATAGTCTTGGCTTGACTTTGCTTCATGTGGAGGACAATTTTGAGTGTTTCTAGAAGGTTCTTTTTAGCCTTTTCTACTACATTCGACTAGAACCTTTTAGATAGACTTGTGTGAGAGGATTGGTTTTTTTTGTTTAAGTAACTTCAATATTTGTTATTGGACTTAGTTCTTTCTTTCTAGTAAAGTGATAGTTTGGATTTGGATTTACCTTTCTAGTAGGAGTAGTATTGTAACTCAGTTGGACTTGTAATGATAGATGAGTACTTTGAATCAATGAAATGCAACATTTACCTTCTCATTTCATGTTTTATTATGTTGTTAGTGATTGATCAAATTATTTGTGAAATTCACCTTTCCTTGTTGTCTTGTCTCATGGTTAAGCATCTATTTAGCAAAAAATGCATTGTTATAGGTTATAATTTTTGTTAGTTAATGCAAGTGTTGATAGTTGTGAAATTTTATTTTCCTTTTAAGAGTCCTGCTAAAAAACTCCTTATAAATTACTTATGTGAAAATGCATGTGAAAATGAGTTGTGTGAACCAGAATTTGTCATTGTTTTGAATGTGTATAGGGTATTTGTAGGTATTAGTTATTTTTTTGGTTCATCACCCTTAGTAGTTTCAATTAATGTTCACTTTCATGCATCTTTTACCCTTTTCCTCATAAATCATTAGTTAAGTCACATCAAAAGGGGAGACAACCCATAATTTGGAGGTCTGCTTTCACAATAGGATACCCACAACCTGAAAGAAATTCCATGTTAGTCCAAATTTGCTGAGTTATTTCACAACTTGGTAGAGGGGTGCAAATTTGGCCAACTAATAGTTTTAGCACACCTAGTGGGACCCTTCTAATCAGTTCAGATTAGGAAAATACGCATGTTTGTTGGTTTTGATATGCAACCAACAATTTTTTTAGCCTTTGAGAGGTAATATGAGCATATTTGGTGACTTTGAATGTGGAATTAAGTAGTAGACTAGTGTTGTAGCAGCACATGAAAAAGATTCAGACAAGGGGAAACTTTGTCCTGTTTGATTATTTGTAGCTGTCACCACCCCGAAGGAGAGGTAGAACAACATTTAAGAAATTGATTGCTTCATCAAGAAAAATAGCTTCAACTCCACCTACAGTAAGAGTTCCAAGTCTTGTAAGGAAGAAAACCTTGGTGCCATAAATGGTTGTTCCAAGGAATCAATTTTTTGTCACTTTTAATGGAGACAACCCACTATAATTGGCTCAACATCATGATATTCCCATGGCCGCCCTTAAAAGTGTGCCATATTTTTTAGGTGAAGATTAAACCACACCAATTGAACACATCAACGACATATCAAATCTATGTTCAGTGCACCATATAACTCAAGAAAACGTTACTTTGAGGTTGCTAGTAGCATCATTTAGAGGAAAGGCACTCCAATAGTTTAGGAGTTTAACAATCAATTTCACTAAAACATTGGATGAGATGGGAGAAGTGTTATGCAAGAAATTTGAGGACAAATATGATAACTTGTCATTAGTAGAGTAGCTAACTCACATCAAAAGAGCTCCTCATGAACAGATGACAGATTTCAATTTCTGTTTTCATTCTTTTACTTTTTGAGAGCCTTAAATAATGAAGTTGTTTTTATACAACCAATGGGTGGAACCACATTACTAGTGGCTTATGATATAGCTAAAGGACTGAAAAAAATCTCATACAAGCTGGAAGAATTGCCCCTAGGCCTCCTATACCCCTTTTCCTTGATATACAACCTCCTACAGTTTTTCCAATGCCTCAAATAACCCCTTTACTAGTTGTTGTTAACCAATAAATTATTTTCCAAGGATCATCTCAAGAGTTACAAGAGATAAAAAGCAGCTAATAGAAGATCGAGAATCTACTTTAGACTTTTGGAAATGAGCTTGTGAGCATTAAAATTATTAGTTCAAAGGTTTTAAGCCTTGGAAGCCTCAAAATCAAGGTCAAAGTTAGCCATTTCCAGCTAACAAATAGCCATATCAAGGAAAATTTCAAGGTTTAAGGAAAAATATGAATCAAAGGCCATTTCAACTATATAATCTAGTTCCAATGAGTGTAGCAAGAGATATGGTACATGTTCAAAATAACCTTGTAGTATAATTTGAGTGGTGCTATCGCTATAATTAGACCCATAATCAAAGTACATGTTCAAATGGTGTCATCAATAAAGCATTGATGGTTCAAAATTCCTCAAGTGTGTAGAATGTTCCTAATGGTGAATCTTCACAACAAGAGGATCTCCCTGCAAGTGATACAACCCTCTTGAATTGGCGAGGAGAAGAATTTTATGGAGTGAATAGTGATAGTTCTCTAATAGTTCCCAACACCCAAGCCAAAAAGAGAGCTTTTGAGATCAAAAAAGAAAAAAATAAAGACAAGGAAGTTGCTAGCCCTTCCAATCCTCAAGTAACAAACATCTTATAAAGAAATTCACAAGACATCGGTGGTGGACAACTTGGAAACCAACCCCAATCAGCCCACTTGTAGACATACCCTACTATTGCAAGGATCCATCAAAAGGTAAATATTGTCACACCCTTCAACATCATTGAATCCATGAAAAAGATGAATGTATATATGTAAATGTTTGATTCTTTATCCATCCTAGGTCAAAAGGACTTATTGCAATTTTCCTTAACTAATTTAAGTGTTTGAAATGATGTTCTAGTAGGTCAAGTCAAGGTTTTCCTTACAAATGCACCCCAAGATAGCAATAAACAGCCAAGTAAGGATGTAAAACCTCCCCCATTTTATGTGTCTTTGATAATAGGGGATAAGTTAGTTTATAAATGCATGGTAGATTTAGGGGAAAGTAGTTCTGTCATGCCCAAACAAATTATTGATAAGTTAGGACTAAAATATCAACCTCTTCATAAAGGAGTTATCCAACTTGATGGGACATCCATTAACACTATAGGTGTCATCAAAGGTTTAAGATTACCTTACATCTGTGCCCTAATTTTTCCATCTCTCAAGACATTTCAATCATTAACTTACCACCTCACTTTACCTTATGTTTGTCAAGAGACTTCACTACCAAGATAGAAGGTTATTTATCATCAAATTGGTCCCACATGGTATTCAAAATGAGATATGGAACAAAATTGATCATTAAATCTAAATTACTTGCCAAAGATCACATTAAACCATATATCCCAAGTGTTGTTAATGCTAATTGTGTTCTTTTTATGATAATGAGCTTGCTGCTACCTAAGAACTGCAAGCAAAAGGTATACCAGACATGCTTTTAAATGAGTCAGTAGTAGAAAATGTTATTGAAAACCCAAATGATAACATTGAAGAGACTAGTTTGGGTGTTTATTTTCTACATGAACCTGATTCACTAATCTGAAACCTCAAAAAGGAGGTGGAACAATAGTTGGAACAACAAGGTGAAGTATGGAAAATTTTCTTTGATTGTTCTAGAAGAAAGAATGGTGCTGGTGGGGGTGCAATGCTTGTGTACCCACAAGAAGACAAATATTACTCAACCTTTATATTTTCTTTCTCTTGTACTAACAACACTACTGAGTTTGAAGGTTTAGTTTAAGGCTTGGAGTGGGCAAGGAAAAGAGGGATTGGTTGCTTGCAATTTTATGGTGGAAATGAACTGATTGTGAATCAGGTGAGAGGTTTGCACATCACTAAAAATAAAATATTTTGAAATCTTACAAACACAAGGTGTGGGACATGATAGAAGAGTTTTATGCTTTCAATCTGGTTTCTATTCCTAGGGATTAGAATAAACATGTTGATAGATTAGCTAGAATAGGTGCTTAGGTTGATATTCCAAGTGAAATTAGGAAAGAAAAGTTGTAACCATATGTTAAGATAGTCATTATACCTTCTATTCCCAATAATAACATTCATTGGAAAGTTTTGGACAGTGATGAAAAGATCTTGAGCTTTATGCTGCAAGAGGATGAATTTTCAACAGTAAACCAAGACAAGATCAACCAACAATATGATGATCAAATCATCCAATTGAGGTCTAACAAGCTACCCAAGGGCTTAGTAATCTTGGAATCCATTTTCAACATTTATGACCAACTGAAAAAGAGTAAGACTACATGTAGGTCAAAGAAGAAAATTATAAGGAACTTGAAATTTTCAAAGGTAAGCTCCTTAAATTTGGTAAAATCGTTCACATGTAGATAGAAAAGCTTTCATTGCTCTTTGTAAAGAGTTTCAAGATGTATTTGGATGGGAATATTTTGATTTAAAGGGTTTTTGATGTAGAAGCATCCAATGGTGTAAGGGCAATCTTGCATCACCCAAAAATAGTTAAATTTCAAGTTTTTTGATTTTTAGATGTTTTTACATTTTTGGATACCCTTTTCATCGTAATGAAATTTCCAATTTATGATTTTTATTTTCTATTCCTGGGTTGAAAGATATTGCAGTTTTAGTTTCTCAGATTTGTACTTGAAAATCTTTTGAGTTAGATTTGAGGCACTTAGAGTTCCTGGAATGGCTTCAAAACTTGCCGAAATCAGCATAGTGGGTTTTGAGTGTGTTATTAACTTTGAGACCTTTTCAATGGTTCAAATGGTTCATGAATCAGAGTCCCAGATCAAAAGTTATGGCCCCGGGAAGTTGGCGCACTTTCTAGAAGATACAATTACAAATGTTCTTTTGAAATTTGAACTTCAAGTTGTAATTTTCAGCACCAAACCACCTACACTGAAATTTGAATGTTGTTTTGGCTCCAAACTAAAGAGGAGCTCTATTTATGGGTGGGTTTCTAATTTTTGGGTAGCTTTTTGGGGACAAGCTCGCATATTGTGAAAGGGTTATTCTATAACTTTCTATAACTTGCATGTGTTGTAGAACTTGGGGATTTGAGATCCTCTGCATGTAAGAAGCTCCATTTTCTAAATAATAAAATTATTCTCTTGTTTGTGGGTTATTTTCTAAGTCTCAGGCTGTGCCCTCATCAAGTGGTATTAGAGTGAGGTTTTCTTAAGCATGTGGATAGATCACCAATCGTGAGGCAGTTTGCACCAAGACCATGATTGTGGGTCGAGGTCAAGAAAGATGCCTCCAAGAGTGATGCCTGGTAGGCGTGGTGGTGCCAGAAGTTGTTGAGGCAGTAGAAATACTAGTGGAAGAGATGCACTGGCAGCCCTCCAGAGATAGATTGATGCATTACAAGAGTAGTTGAGAAGAGGGTTAACCCGAGGGAGGAAAGTGAGGATGAAGGAGAGGAAGAAGGTTCAAATGTAGAAGAGGAAGAAGAAGAAATTGATCAAGACCAAATGCGGCTAATAAGGGCCATTTCGAAGATCAGGAAAAGACCCAGAGCAGAAGTCCCCAGTTATTCTGGAAGTTTGAACCCAGAAGAGTTGATCGACTAGATCAACAAGCTAGAAGAATATTTTGAGTATGAGGAAATAGAGGACCCAGATCGGGTTAAGTTTGCGAAAATGAAGCTGAAGGGCCATGCCAGTATTTGGTGGAAAGAGGTCCAGTTGGAAAGAAATCAAAGAGGAAAAGGCAAGATCACCAGATGGGATCGCATGGTAGAGAAACTGAAGAAGCAGTTCATACCACTACGAGTTAGATCTGTTGAAGAAATTGCAAGGGTTGAAGCAAGGAAGCAGATCTATGAAAGAATATACTAAATATTTTCAAAATATAATCATCAGAATGGGTCACACAGAAGCCAATAAGGAGAAGGTAGCCTGATATCTTAATGGGTTACGATCGAGCATTCAGGAGGAGTGAAGCCTAGTCAGAATGACCACCATTGAGGATGTGTATCAGTTTGCTATGAAGGTGGAAGAGAAACTGAACAAAAGATTTGATGGCAAGAAAAAATGATGAGGAGGTCAAAGCAGAAGGGGCAGTGGAAGACCTTCAGAAAGCTGAAATGATGATGAAAAGAAAAGTGAAGATGTGGGTACTAGCTGAAGCCAAAGGAATGACAACTTCTACCGCCCTCATGATAAAAATAGTGGTGACCAAAGAGGTAGAGGATGAGGGAGATATGGACAAGGATCTGGAAGAGGTGGTATTAGAGGAACGTGTTTCCAGTGTGGTGAAGAAGGGTATCGAGCCTATGAATGTCCGCAGCACCAAGGAAGGGCAGACAAAAGGCCAAAAGGTCATGGAAGGGTTGCACATGCAGATGAGGACGCCCAATTTGAACATTCAGATGATGCTGAAAGGGGAGAAACCCTAGTGATTAGGAGAGCCCTGGTGACTGAGGAAAAGGAACCAGAACAGAGGAAGAATATTTTTCGCACAAGGTGCAAGTGTGAAGGAAAATGTTGTGATGTCATTATTGATGGTGGGAGCACTGATAATCTGGTGTCAGAGGAGATGGTCACAAAGTTGAAACTGAAGAGGGAAAGGAACTTGCATCTGTATCGGATTGCCTAGTTGCAGAAAGACCACAAAGTTTTGGTCAATGAGCAGTGCCTAGTAAATTTCAAGATTGGGAGCTACCATGATGAAGTACTCTGTGATATCATCCCCATGGATGCATGTCACATGTTGTTGGGGAGTCCATGGTAGTTCGATAGGCGAGCTATACATGATGGCCATGCAAACACTTAGTCCTTGACAAAGGATGGGGTTCATCACAAGTTGAAACCCCTGAAGGAGACTGAAGAAAAAGTATGCAGTAGTGCTAGAATTTGTTATGTAGATGGAAGAAAATTTTTAGAAGGTATGAAGCATGAGCTTGTGTGTTATGCATTGATTCCTAGAGTGAGTAAGGAGGATAGTGAGAAGGTTCCAGAAGAAGTTTCTGGGATGTTGGATGAGTTTCAAGATATTATTTCTGAGAATGTACTTGAGGGTTTACCACCAATAAGGAAGATCAGTCAATAGATTGACTTCATTCCTGGAGCCAGTTTGCCAAATAAGGTAGCTCATAGAATGACTCCAGCAAAAAATGAGGAGTTGAACAGACAAGTTCAAGAGTTGTTGAGAAAGGGTTTGATACATGAGAGTTTGAGTCCATGTGCAGTACCTGTAGTACTAGCACCAAAGAAGGATGGGCAGTGGAGGATGTGTGCAGATTCCCGAGCAAAAAATAAGATAACAATCAAGTACAGATTTCCCCTGCCAAGGATGGATGACCTGATGGACTGTTTGAGTGGAGCTCAGTACTTCACAAATATTGATTTGAAGAGTGGATATCACCATATTCGGATTCGAGAGGGAGATGAATGGAAGACTGCCTTCAAGACCAAAGAGGGCCTGTACGAGTGGTTAGTCATGCCTTTTGGGCTAACCAATGCACCGAGCACATTCATGCGGCTCATGAACGAGGTACTAAAATTTTTTTTGGGAAGTTTTATTATTGTGTATTTAGATGATATTTTGATTTTCAGTAAGATGTTGGATGAGCATCTGATGCATATTCAGAGAGCCTTTGAGAAGTTAAGAGAAGAGAAACTGTTGATTAATCTGAAGAAGTGCAGTTTTGTGAAGAGGGAGTTAGTGTACTTGGGGTTTGTTGTCTCAGAGAAGGTCTCAAGATGGACCCAGAGAAGGTGAAGGCTATTCTGGAATGGCCTACCCCAAGAACTGCTACCGAGGTGAGATCTTTCCATGGTTTGGCTAGTTTTTATAGAAAGTTCATTAGAAACTTCAGTAGTATTTGTGGACCCCTGACTGAAACAATGAGAGGGGATAGAAAAGAATTCAAGTGAAGCATTGGAGGGCAAAAATTTTGAACTGTTGAAGCAAAGTTGATAGAGCAACCTGTTCTAGCCCTCCCATATTTCAACAAGGTGTTTCAAGTGGATTGTGATGCCTGGTTGTGCCATTGGAGCAGTGTTGAGCCAAGAAGGTAAGCCCATTGCCTATTTCAGTGAAAAGTTAAATGATGCCAAGAGAAAGTATTCTATATATGATCAGGAATTTTATGCAATAGTTCAAGCATTAAAGAAATGGAGACATTATTTGTTGCCGAAGGAATTTGTTCTATATACTGATCATCAGGCCTTGCAGTACCTAAATAGTCAGAGAAAATTAAATCGGAGGCATATGAAATGGGTAGATTTTTTGTAGAGTTATACCTTTGTTTTGAAACATAGGAGTGGGAAGTCAAATAGGGTTGCAAATGCCTTAAGTAGGAGGCATACATTGATGACAAAGATGCAGATTGAACTGGTTGGGTTCAATGAACTCAAGACACTATATGTAGAAGATCCTAATTTTGTAGAGGCTTGGAAAGCTTGCAAGGAACCTATTATAGTGGACATGACAAGGTGGTTGGATTTCATAATCTAGGATGGAATGTTATTTAAGGGAAGTCAATTGTGTATCCCAAGGAATTCCATGAGGCAGAACCTGATAAAGGAGAAGCATAGTGGAGGAATGGCAAGACATTTTGGTCGGGATAAGACCATTACCATTATCAGTGAGCATTATTATTGGCCTCAGTTGTCATAGGATGTGAAGAAGTTTGTACAAAGCTACATGGTATGTTAGATGGCTAAAGGAGTGAGCCAAATACAAGCTTATATCAGCCCTTACCTGTACCAGAGAGGCCATGGGAGGATATAAGTATGGACTCTATTATTGGTTTTCCAAGGACACAACGAGGAAATGATTCAATCTTTGTGGTGGTTGATAGGTTTTTGAAGATGGCACATTTCATTCCATGTCAGAAGACCCATGATGCAGTCCACATTGCTGACTTGTTCTTCAAAGAAGTGGTGAGGCTACATGGTCTACCAAAGAGTATTGTTTCAGATCGTGACACCAAATTCGTGGGGTACTTTTGGAGGACCTTGTGGAAGATGTTGAAGATAGAGCTGAAGTTCAGTTCTGCACACCATCCACAGACAGATGGGCAGACATAGGTTGTTAATAGGAGTCTTGGTAACCTACTGAGATGTTTGGTAGGGGATAAACCCAAGGGACGGGACTTGATCTTACCCTAGGCAGAATTTTCTTACAACAATTCTATCAACAGAAGCACTAGTAGATCACTGTTCCAGATTGTGTATGGAGGTAGCCCCAAAACAACTCCAGAATTGAGGAAGATGGACCAAGAGCAGAAAATAAGTGTTGAAGCTAAAGATTTTGCAGATCACATCAAGAATATACATGAGAAGGTACGAGAACACATTAATAAGATGAATATGCAATATAAGGCTAAGGCAGATCAGAAAAGGAGGAATAAGGAGTTTCAGATTAGCGCTGAAGTAATGGTCCACTTGAGGAAAGAAAGGTTTCCCGTGGGACCCTATAACAAATTGAAGATAAAGAAATTTGGTCCCTGTAAGATTTTGAAGAAGCATGATTTAGGGAATGCATATTAGGTAGAGTTGTCTGATGGAATCAACATTTGCCCTGTGTTCAACATTTCAGATTTGATAGAGTATCATGAAGGTGGAACGGAGGAAGCACTAGCAATAGGGCAGTGTGGCATTCTAGTACCTACTTCAGAAAGGGAGGAGATTGAAGCAATTTTGGATAGTCATGTGGGAAGGAGTACTAGAAACAGACAGTATGAAGAATATCTAGTGAAATGGAGAGGAAGGCCTGTGGAAGGTTTATCTTGGCTATCTAAGGCAACAGTTGACTGGTTGGGTTTTCCTCAACCATCTGAGACGTGACGGGGTCACTTCTCAAATTACGCTGGGTGTTTGATGTAGGAGCATCCAGTGGTGTAATGGCAATCTTGCATCACCCAAAAATAGTTAAATTTAAAGTTTCTTAGTTTTTAGATGTTTTTACATTTTTGGATACCCTTTTCGTCATAATGAAATTCCTAATTTATGATTTTTATTTTCTATTCCTGGGTTGAAAGATATTGTAGTTTTAGTTTCTTAGATTTGCACCTGAAAATCTTTCGAGTTAGATTTGAGGAACTTAGAGTTCCCGGAATGGCCTTGAAACTTGCCAAAATAGGCATAGAAAATTTTGAGTGCATTATTGACTTTGAGACCTTTGCAACGGTTCAAACAGTTCGCAAATTGGAGTCCCAGATCAAAAGTTATGGCCCTGGGAAGTTGGCACACTTTCTAGAAAATACAATTGCAAATGTTCTTTTGAAATTTGAACTTCAAGTTGTAATATTCGGTGCCAAACTGCCTAAACTCAAATTTGAATGTTGTTTTGGCTCCAAACTAAAGAGGAGCTCTATTTATGAGTGGGTTTCTAATTTTTGGGTAGCTTTTTGGGGACAACCTCACATATTGTGAAAGGGTTATTTTGTAGCTTTCTGTAACTTGCATGTGTTGTAGAACTTGGGGATTTGAGATCCTCTGCATGTAGGAAGCTCCATTTTCTGAATAATAAAATTATTCTCTTGTTTGTGGGTTATTTTCTAAGTCTCGGGCTGCGCCCTCATCAGTTTTGATCCTCAAATTTCCCAATGTACCATATAGCTTGAGCCAACTGAAAAACCTATTAGGAAAAAATAGAGGCCTTTAAACCCCAAACTTGAGCCTCTTATGGTTAAAGAGTTGACCAAGCTTGTTGAGGGAGACATAATTTTTCCAATTAAACATACCTTATGGATCTCTAACCTTGCCTCAATGAGAAAGAAAATTGGTGAGATTAAACTTTGTGTTGATTTTAGAGACCTCAATAGAGCCTCATTAAAGGATCATTACCCACTTCCCTCAATGGAGTAGATTCTACAAATTGTAGTTGGTTTAGAAAGATTCTCATTACTTGATGGTTATTTAGGTTATAACCAAGTCTTAGTCAAAGAGGAAGATTAGTACAAGATTGCCTTCACCACAAAATGGGGTACCGTGGCTTATAAAAGGATGCCATTTGGCATGTCCAATGCTGGTGCCACTTTTCAGAGGGAAATGGACATGGCATTCCAAGGTCTGATTCACAAACTTGTACTCATTTACCTTGATTTTGTAATTGTCGCAACCCTCCTTCTAGAACATTTGAAATGATCATACTCTTTGATTATTAAATTAAGTTGGTTTGATGGTAATTATTGTTTTATTTTATCAAATCTTAACCATAATAATAATAATAATAATAAAGTTAAAGTTATAAATTAAATTCTTGAGAAAATAAAATAGTTACTTTATAAAAAAAAAAACTTGCAATGCAGAAATTTAATTTTAGAAATAACAATATTTTTCAAATTATAAATGAAATAGTAATTAAATTCTATTTTTAGCTGATAGGCTCTTTATTATGGGCTTTGCCCACCGAAAAGTCTCACACTAGATTTTTAATGTCGTATTTGTAATGCCGGGAAATAAACTCCGAACATTATCTTTAGTCCCTCAAACTCTGATATTTTTGTTACAGAATACGTCCACCACATTTTGGGCCCATGCAAACAACTCGTAGTTTGTAACGACATGCGTGAAGAAATGGGCAGCTTAACTATATGATCTATTTTTAATTATTATATGCCTTAAAAAAACTACAGTTAGGGCACCAACACTCATGCTTGAGAGACGACACCGAGATTTTGCTGGAGAATGCCCACCGACGACTTCAAGACTGCACTTCTCTCCAGCACCACCATTGGATATCCATGAACTTAACACTTCACATGTCTTGTTATGCCCTGTTAACAACACTGCCATTGGATATGCATGTAAAACAAACTACAGTTAGGGCACCAACACTATGGTAACCTCACCGCCATTATGCTCTTTAAAATCTTTCCTTCCATTGTGTTCTTTACAAGTTTTAGCTTATGTGAATGGTTTGAAGTAATTGTGTTCTTTACAAGTTTTAGCTTATGTGAATTGTTTGAAGTAGCAATCAAAGGAGTTTTTCCTACATATTTTGCTCCTTTTTTCTCATCATCATTGGTGTGTAGGAACAATTTGTGCAGAATCTTGAGGTAAAATGTTATAATAAGGTTTATTTGCTTTTGTTTGTGCATATTTCCTTCCATTGCGTTCTTTACAAGTTTTAGCTTATGCGAATGGTTTGAAGCAATTGTGTTCTTTACAAGTTTTAGCTTATGTGAATGGTTTGAAGCAACAATCCAAGGAGTTTTTCCTACATGTTTTGCTCCTTTTTGCTCATCGTCATTGGTGTGCAGACACATTTTGTGCAGAATCTTGAGGTAAAATGTTATAGTAAGGTTTATTTTCTTTTGTTTGTGCATATTTTTCTTGACTCTTTTAATTTTATGTTGATGTTTTTTGAATAAACATTATTCTTGTTTTCCCTCTGCAAGCATATCCGAGGTGATTGGAAGACAGTTGTAGGCATTAACAGAGAAGGAGAGCACATTAGAGCTATCTGCTTAAGAGAGGTTAGATTCTTTATCATAGAATACCAAGAAAAAATCCGTGCCTTGATCCTTCCTCTGTATTTGTGGGTGAATTTTCTTTCTCACTTGTAATTGTGAAGTCCACATTCATGATATACACAATTATATTTCCTTTGTTGGACAATAGATTAGACATAGCTTGATAGTCTTCTGTTTCCTTAGTATTTCAATGATGAATATTCTATGGGTGGTTTTTATTTTTAATCATCATTACTCTGCATTGAAAGCCCCTGCTTCTTATCAATAGCTGGATTTGGTTGTTACCATCATCCACTCATCATTTAAGAGGGTTTGATCCACTCGTCTCAGCAGCCCTCCACAAGTGGACAATAATTATACCCGATCTGTAGTATAAACTCAGTGAGTTTGATGATTGTCATTGGGAATTGTATGTTTCCACACCTAGGATTTTTTAATCAAGGGCAAAATGCTTTTTCAATGCATTTACCATGATAGGTGCAAACATGTTATTTCCACTCCATTTTCGAGGAAATATGTATGAGGCCCATAAACTTTGTTAATTTGATATTTGATTATGAACCAACCACCAAAAATTGAGGCCAGTAAACTAACAAATACTTTTGTGGCCTCCCATTTTAAAAATTTTAAGACACTCCTTCCTATCATGGGTAAGCCTTATTGAGAGATTATTAGCGGTCCAATCACTACTTTTAGTGAGATTATTGTGTTTTTTATGCAATAAGTTCCAGCTACTCTTACCAAATCTCTACAACTTTGTATAGATAGACTGTTGGCTGTTATTGGCAATGTAATGTTCG
Source organism: Sequoia sempervirens (assembly GCA_007258455.2). Lineage (NCBI taxonomy): Eukaryota > Viridiplantae > Streptophyta > Pinopsida > Cupressales > Cupressaceae > Sequoia > Sequoia sempervirens. The sequence continues at coordinate 72,056 of VDFB02256152.1, read as the reverse complement.
GTAGCTTCTTACAAGAGGTAATCACAATTTTCTCCAAGAAGCTGTGTCTAGAAAAAGTTGTTGAATCCTCAAGCTCAGGACAATAACTAATTTATGATTGTTTAAGCTCAAATGAAAAGTATCCATTCTCTTTAAGGAAAAAAATCCACCTACAAGTGCTCCACATAGACCATTCTAAAGGAGGTTAAATTCCCAAACATATAAAGTGCAGATTCATTCCAAGAACTTGGAAAACATTTCACAGAGCTTGGACGTCATGGCATACATTGCCATCTTGGATTTCATGGTATACATGGTTGACCTCATGCCATACATGGTCATATCAACAATTGTAGGTACCGCATGCCCAATTTTCCACTCACCTTCCTCCACATATAACGTGTACTTCTTCAGCAATCCATACTTAAATAGAATATCTGCAATTTCCTTACTATGGTCAGCCTAGTCTACCACTGTAATTATCCATTCTCCTTGATGCACGTTAAGTCTAAAGGCAAAGAAAGGGTCGTCAGAAAATGATTTATTTGCATCCTCTAGTGAGGTAGAGCTACCAACCACAATCACAAAGCAGGTGATAACTGTAATCCAACTTAACCAATTGACATCAGTTTTCTGAGGACCAATACTAGCATGAGAAGACATATATTGATTTAAAGTTGCTTCCACTCCATCCACTGCTTTAACAATCACACATGTGAAATGTGGTGGAACACTCTGAAATAAAAGACAAAACACTCTCAGTTCATCCACAGTAAATTCCTTTCAATTACAGGTCACTTGAAACATCGCTTGTGAAAATCTAGGCAGAAAAAATTACAAAATAAAGATGAAGGTCAATAGTGGAATATAAACACTCCCTTAAAAATGAGATTTATGATTGGTTGTTAAAAGGAGTCTTCAAATCAATACCTTCAACTTGGGAATGCAATTCCAAATTTCTGCATTGCTCAACTGATGACTGTTGTTGGCAGCATAGTGTTCTGGACCTTCGAGCTTTGTCTATAAAGCATTCAACTATATCATTGGTAGTTGAGTTTGTAAACTGGTATATGTCCAACAGATCCATACATTTTTATGAAGCTTAATTGTTAGCAACTACAAGGTTCAATAAAAATTGATCAAGGTATTATTGTGCCTGGAGTGAGAGCATTGATCACCACATTCAACTCTAGGGTCTGTGAATCCATCCTAAGAACCTTAAAAAACTGTCACAAAGCATTTTCAGATGATTTGAAGCTTCAAACTATTTACAAGATTGCAGAAGCATTTCCTAGAAGTATTTTACAGAAATGTTAGATCCCACAAGCACTAAATAGAAGTGTTCACACAACTAAAAGATTGCATAAGCACACTCATATTTCTGTGAAATGTAAGATAGCTCATTATAATGTGGTAACCTGATAATAAATAGATTATGTTTTCAAGTTAGGGCATCTCCATCATGATAAACTAATGAAAAAAATTATGAACAATTGTTAGGAAGCTTCAATATATGCCTCTATAATAACTAGCAATAAAAATTGAAATATAGTATATGCCCCTATAATAACATTTTTTCATTTAAAAGATTGCTTCTGGAATCAGTTGTGTATGTTTCTGTATATATAGTTGATTTCAAAAGCAGTCTTTTAAATTCTACATGGGCTGTGGAAAACTCATGCCAACTAATATTTTATCACTTGTTAGTTGTTACTATTGCATACCATTGCTTGTGCTGGTTGTGTGGATGGATGAATTGTGCCCAATTTTTAAGAGTTTTTCTAATAAACAGTCTGCTTGGGTATGGGTTTCATGTTCTACAGTGCGGTGATTCCTTTATTGGGAGAGATTACAATAAAAAAGAAACACTGCACTACCCCATTGAAGATACTTTCCCTGTGGATTTTACTATTGAGAGTAAAATGATTTGATTTTGGGTTTTATCTTCTTCACATATTTGTAGAAATGCCACCACATATTTTTCAACAAAGTTATTTCTCCTTGTAAGAGCTAAAGATAAAAAAAATGGAGCGCATAGAATCTTAGGTAGAAGAGTAGGGAAAAATTTATGAAAGCATTTCTTGAGCAAAAGTCTTAAAGACACAGTTTTGGCCTCAACAACATCCATATTGTCTTAGATTTGTGCTCAAGTCAACATCCACACCCTCTCAGAAAATTTATCTTGGAGAGAAAGGTAGAGCAAGTTTTATGAAAGTAGAATAAATTTTATATATACGTTTTTAAGAGGTAAAGGAGGAAAATTTTATGAATAGGGAAATAAATGTTCTTCGGCAGTAGAGTAGGGTAGGTTTTAGGAAAGCAGTTTACATACAAAGTCTTAGGTTGTGTTTTGGACAAGGTAACATCCATACTATCTTGGATTTGAACCTGAATCAACATCTACACTCTTGGGAAAATACTTTCTATAAGTGAAGGTTTAATTCTATGAGTGAATGTTTAATTCTCTTTCTAGTTTCAAAAAAATTAGCTTAATATTTTCAACAGTGCTAGAGTTGATAGTTTCCATTTTTCACAGTTTACGTTTCAAAACATCATTTTCAATTTTAAAATTTTATAGAAGATTCAGGAACAATTTGGTTTAGATTCCAGTTTATCTTAAGTTTCAGACCTATGGATTGTACTATATTATGATTTATATCATCAACATTTCATATCACACTCTGTGATCCATAAACAAGATGAACAAAGCAAGAGAATTTCACAGTACATCCTGATGATGCATTACAGAGTGTGATCTGAAATGTTGATGATAAAAATCATTGCACAGTAAAATCCAAAAACACTTGTATCCATACTGTGGATTGTGGAAATTTGATAACATACTAAAATTGTTGAACCAGAATTCAAAGGTATTGGATTGACGAGTCATGACCAGACAAACCTTGATATTACTATTTTCTTGTAACTTGACTTTGGGATAGTTCTGGAGAGATTTTTTCATAGGGTTTACAACTTGAGTTTTTTATTACCTTCAAAAAGGGGCCACATGATGAAGCAGATTGCATTTTTTAATTTATGTATTCAGTTCCTAATTCATGAAGTTTAGGATTATACAACACCATACAGTTCCCTCAGAAAATTGACTATCAATCTTAATAGCTCATAGGACTGCTCACACTTAGGCTTCACCATTTATAATGCCTATGACTATAATATGATGTTATCTATTAAATTATTGAACTTCTGTCATCAATTTGTTTTCTTTTCAATTATGTGGTCCATTCCCTCATGTGATGTATTTTCAACACATTTTTTCAAATTTTCTCCTTCACATGTAGAGTGCCATATAATTTTCTACAAGAGGCACTCTTCTAGCCTCTTGGCACCTTGGTCATTCTCACCATCACATTTCAGTAGGAAAAACAAATCATATTAAATGGCACACCTTAAGCATAGGGAAGACCAACATTAGTTATGTCTTGTTTCTTATCTTCAACATTTAGCTGAATTTCAGTGGCAGTCTGTTTCTCTCTCTCATACTTATAGATTGCTCCCTCTGGATGCTTGCATATAATGACATAGTACATGAAAAAAATCCTTAAAAAATGAGTGCCTGCACATAAACCATAGAACATTTAGTATTTATAGGCCATCAATACAAATCATAAATCAAATCAAAATACATTTATAGCAATTCCAATCATCTAAGTCCATCATATGGCTATTTGCAGACCCTCAACATCAAGAAGATTTATAGATGCCATAGAATCTTGTATCCACATGATGATTTATAGACCCTCAGTAATAAGAAGATTTACAAACATCTTCAAATATCTCATAGCACCAACAGGTGGCAATCTGTGGATTGCCAATAATAGTAGAGTATACAGGAACCACCTCATAAATTCATACTTTCCCAACAGGGTGACTTCCAACCCTCACTAATACGAGGATTTGTAGAAATATTGTTGAGAATTTTCATTCAATGAAGTACAAAAACATGTATAGATAATAATTTCTCATTTTAGTTTGTCAACTATTGGTAGACATTAAATTCATTATCGAAAGCAGATAGATCAAAGAATAGCTTACCTTGACAAGCCTATAAGATATTTTGTGAAGTAAATTTTAACTACACGAACCTCACAACAGTGATTTTAGACATCATAGACATAAACTGAAACAGCCAGAGATGCCTTGTTGCAAACCTGAAAATATAGAATCTTACTATGAATAGTATCATATATTCTTCCTACTCACTACAGAACAATCAAACTATGGCTGACAATAGTGTATGGCTCTCAATGGTGTTTGTATTTGTAGTTATGTTTTGCTCTTTCTGTTAATTGTTTTTGTTTTGACAATAATATTTTTAATACTTCATTTTAAACTTTCCTTTTTGTTAATTCTTAATTTTACATTTATATTGTTTGTAGCTATGTCTACATTATTGACTACAAATGCAATCAAGCTGATGAATGATGGCAATCTAGGCTTGGATCCTCATCTCCAAGTATTAGCTACCTCAAACTTTGGCCATGGTCCTGAGAGAAACAATCGATATAGAATAGACCTTTCTGATGGAGAGCATAAACAAAGAGCATCATTGCCACAAAAGTACAACCACTATATAACTTCTAAGCAAATTCACAAGGGATCTATTATACAACTAACAAAATATAGTTGTCCAATGATTTGTAGTTCAAGGTTAGTATGAAAGTTCAATACTATTTCTATACCTTATAATTCAGTTTTCAACTTCTACAATATATTACTAATTATATTTTTACTTACAATTACGTAGGTGGATTGTCATTTCACAACTAGAGCTTGCATGTACAGATCATGCCATCATTGGTGAACCTGTCTTCTTATTTCCAGAGCAAGAGGAACATCTACAGAATGATGCTACAGATACATTTGATTATCTTGTATCACCAACAACCCCAAACTCTAAAAAAATGATGTTTGGCATAGACCCATCTCAATCTAAGAAGGATGTATCTATTAGCATCAGTCCTATCAAAATTTTGAACCCTTTTCAAACAAGGTGGACTATCAAAGGCCGTGTAACTATGAAAAAAGAAATCCACTGGTACACCAATCAAAAGGGAAGTGGACAAGTTTTCAGCTTTGATATCACAGATAGTGAACACACAGAAACACGTGTTACTTGCTTCAATGAAGTTGTAGACATTCATTTTGGAAACATTAATATTGGATCTGTATATTCATTATCTGGTGGGACCATTAAATCTGCTAATAAGCTTTACAACAAGCTAAATAGTGGAATAGAAATTACCTTAATGGTTGAATCAAAGGTGATAGTCTGTGAAGATGACCTCTCTATTCCAAAACATCAATTCTCTTTCACACCTATCAAGGAAATTGTGAGTAAGAGTAATAATTTAGTTGTTGATGTTATTGGAATTGTTGTTTGTGTAGATCCAAGCTCTACAATAAGGAGGAGGGATGGTACAGAGGTTTTGAGGTGGGGCATCATGATATTAGATATGTCTGCATCAACTATAGATGTAACTTTATGGGGACCAACAACTCAGAAAGAAGGCATAAAACTTCAACACATGTACCACTTAGAACAAACCATTGTTCTAGCTATTAAAAATGGACATGTTTCTGACTATAATGGAAAGGTAATAAGCACATAATTTGTAACTACACACCTATCCATGGATCCGAACATAGAAGAAGCAAAACAACTTAAAAATTGGTATGCACATAATGGGGCTAATATTGTACCTTCCTCCACAAAGCTTAATGATATGCTTCCTATTATCACAAGAATGACAATTGCAAACATTCGAGAACAATCAGTAAAAATAATACAACCCATCCAATTCATTGCAAAGGCAACAATACTATTCATCAAATCTAACTCCTTCTGTTATCCAGCTTGTCCTCTTCAATCAGATGGAAAACAATGTAAGAAAAGGGTTATTCAAAATGAAGAAGATAAATGGTATTGCTCAAAGTGTGCAACAACATTTGCAGATTGCAATTATAGGTACATACTTCAAGTCAAACTGGAGGATCACACAGATATAATATGGGCAGTTGCATTTGATGAGATAGCAACAAAAATCATGGGTATGTCTGCACAAGAACTATATACACTGCAATTTAATCATGAAGCAGAGATAAGTATCGAAGATGTAATAAGAAGTGTTATCCTTACACAATTCTTATTCACACTATCATGCAAAAATGAGACATACAATAATGAAGAGCGCTTGAAAGCAACAATCATTAACGCTGATAAGATAGATTTTATTGTAGAGAGAAAATTCTTGGTTTCTAAAATCAATGAGATATGCAGTGATATGAACAATTAGGAATACATTCCTTATTTTCTATGAAACAGTGTATATATTATTATACTTGTATATATTCTTGTACTGATTTGTGAATAAAAATCACATTGTCAGCCATGGCCTCTATTTTTAATAGAGCTTTTTCTAATAGATAAATATTCTGTATTTTTCTCTATTTAGTGAAATTGCATCAACTTTCTACATTGAAGTACTTTCATGTTTCTCAGCTGCCCAATTGAACACTTTTGACAACTTCATGTAATTGGAATTTAGTTCAAATGTATAATTCTCAATTCCTATTTATTTGCATTGACTACATTTCAACTTGCATAATTTTCTGCTAATTACCACAATCTCTATTAAGCTGAATTAATCATCTTTTGTTTTCTGATGAATAAGCTAATGCATTATAAACTCTAAGTGGCAAACAATAATTAGGAATCGGGATAGAAATTTATTTTTCTTCAATAGCTGATTATGGCATGGATTTATTTGTCTTCAAGAGCTAATCAATAGAGTACGAATGATCTTATCCAATTAACAATTTCATTTCCTCTTTGAATATGTGTTCTTTCAGTATCCTTTAATTAAGGAAAACAACCAATCATTCTAGGTTTTGGGTTAATGATTCAATTTCCTCTTTCAGTATGTGTTTTTTCATTTGATTTTGTAAGTTTCCACAACACTAGCTTCTGCCCATTGGTGTACACAACATGAAATATAAAGTACCCTGTTCACTATATGATACAGAAACATATAATAAAGAAACACAAAAACAGTGCCAAATAGTAAAGATTGAACTCGAAGACCTTCCAGATTCTTTGTCATGCAATTGTGAGCTTACAAAAGTTATGGATTCTAGCATCTATGGTAGATAGTGTACTTGTAGAAAAAGCCCACAGGATTTTTAGCGATATATATCTCTTAAATGATAAATATAGCAAGTGGTTTTTTTAATGAATTGTATATTTTACTTAATCAAATAATTACAATGAAATGTGACATTGAACTGGTCAAAACAACTGATGAAATATATAGCAAAAATATTCAAGAACCATTTTCTGTGTTTTAAACAGTTAAATTCAAAGTGTATATTATATTAAAAACCTTGCAAAGAGACTCGTTGACGTAAATATAGCAAGCCATGGTGCAATAAAAATTCCCTTCTCTCATGAAACTTTTTAAAATCTCGTGAATATTTCATTTTAGAATGATAGAAGAAAGCATACACTACCAAATAACAAGCTTGCACTTTGCTTTGTGTCAGATAAACATAACCTAGAATATCTAAGAGTAATTCCTTAATAAACCTATATTTACTAGACATGTTTGTGAATACAGTGGTAAAAACTACATTTATAGCAATTGAAGTAGCTCTGTGGCCCAAGGCAAAAAAAAGCACCAGATAGTGTCCAAATCCTATCACAATAGAACTTGTACTTTCTTTAATAACATTTGTCTCGAAGGAAATCAAAACAAGCATTAATAATTCCTTAATTTAAACATGCCTAAAACCATATAGATAATACCAAGTCTTCAACAACTTTTATGCAGCTACCCACCTTAAATAGATATGCCCCAAAGTGCAGCTCCAACCTAATCTAAGATCATTTTCAATGTACAAAAAACTACGCACAAAATATACAAAACCTCATATCATGAAGAATGAATATCACATCAATGAATCTTTAAAGACCACAAGCTGACCCATTCATATTTTTCTAAGAGAGTCAAATTATCAAGTTTCAATTTCTGTCTTCATCTAATAATATAACTTCCTAATCAAAGGCCTCCTACCTTCACTAGATCCTCCCAGATGATTGTTGTTCTTCCATCTCAAACTTCCTAGGTGCCATGAAGATTTGTATCCAATCTATTTATGTGAGTTATACTATAATTTGGCATTGTCTATGCCCCCTTGTCTTTTGTTAAAGACAAAAATCTAGCTTAGCTAACCAGATCCAAGAAATATTAATTGCATATTGATGGTATTTTTAGTAGTTCTATTGTCAAACTATTAAGAATGCATGACAGTCTACTGTTGGATTTGAATATTTCTGATTTTTTTCTTCATCAATAAAAATTACAGTCTATTGATTATGTGATTTTTTCCTTCATCAATATTCTACATCATATTTTACAATTTATCATTAGAATGGGCAAGCAAAAGAAGAGAAATATTCACTCTAAAATTATAATATATTCTCAAATCTTAAAAAACAACAGAATAATATTATAATTCTAATATATCATATTGCATCTTTCCTTTAGTTTAGATGTTTGTTGTATTTAAACTTTTAATGCTTTCTTTTTTAAATTATTGCAAGTTTTAAATGTTTGATCAAAATATTTTGACTTAATTTGGTTTGCATGCATGACTTACTATGATTAATCTGTATAAATAATCAGATTATCTGTACATAATAATCTTTGTAAATTGCTATGTTATCTTTGTTAGGTTTTAAATGCAATTAAAAGAATTAAAATGTTAAATACAACAACAAAAATAGAACACAAATGACATGAATTTACTGATTCACCATTAAAAAATACATACACAAGAAAAAATCATAATGGTCTCTTTATTCAATGCAACAATTTTACAGTAGTTTTCATCCATATATTACAAGGGATAATTCCCCTAATTTATAAAATGTATTGATACTATGATATGATAAAATAGGAGCAGTAAGAGAAAATCAAAGAACATGCTGGAATGTGAACAACTAGTGACAAACTTCACATATTAACAGTCTTTATCATCAAGTATATATAATTATATCTCAAGGTTCTCATGAACATTTGAACAATAAAAAATCCAAATAAAAATTGATTTGACAACTAGATGGGACCATTCTATTTCCATTTAAAATGTTTATTTGTCAATTTGATGGAAATTTGTTTTTACATTTGGAGTGCATCATTTTATTGTTGAAGAGTTGCAAAAGGAAAAAAGATTGTTAATAATTAAATGTCATTCTCACAAAAACAGGTCAGTCACTTTTAACTATTTCTTTTAGAAAATTTTATTTTTCATTAAGCTTATTTCCTCTTCCATTGTAACAATTCATTGCATTTACTTTGCTTATTACTATTAGTAATTAGTTAAGTTTGTAGCTTGTAAGTGCAATATATATTTGGGTAGTATAGGGTTATGATTAAGCTTGTTTTTATATAGAAGTAAGTAAAAAATAGAGGACTTTCCATTTTATAAATAATTGAGATCCATAAACTACTCTCAAATCTCCTAATTCCACTTATTCAAATAGCAAATTATGGCATTACTTCCATAGATAATAAAACTAGAACCATTGTAGGTGGCCCTGCGAACTATATCTATGTCATGTAATATCCAAAATTAGTTATTTCAATATTGCATGTTTCATTTACATTTTATTCATCTTAGCTACATTTTTTCATTATATACTATTGTAATTGCATCCATTTTTTCATTTCATATGTAGATGTACAAAGAAATACAACTTTCTTGTATTAGTCCATGTCTTTTTCTCATTACTATTAGAAATCATGACTCCTATTTGAATTACAGATGATGGACACTAGAAACGAAAAAATTCAAACCGAACCCTATCAAATAGAACTTCAAAGAATACAAAGTTTTAAAAGAAGTCGAGAGTACTATTCTCGTCATAAAGAAGAAATTATTGCTTGTCGTCACCTGCAAAACATACAAAAACAAACACCAAATGAAATAGATACTACACCATCAACAAACAACAATAGTAACTTCATGATCGCATCAAAAAAATTCCAACACAGAATAGATGCTCTATCAAATTTACAAACATGCACTATATGTAAGGAACACTACCCTGGCATGCTTGTTCAATCATCTAATGATAATTGTATTTGTAAATGATGTTTCAATGAGAAAGGCGTTCATTGATTTTCATCACTTAATAGTATGGACCCAGGAGAAGAACCACCTATGTTGCAAAAGCTCACTCAAGTAGAAGAGATGCTCATAGCAAGGGTAAACCCAATATTACAAGTAACCCACCCTCGTGGAGGACAATATAAATACAATGGCCACACAATTAGCTTTCCACAGGACATAAAAAGTATTGCCAAAATACTTCCACATAGAATTACAAACCTAGATGTCCTAATAGTTTGAAGATTGCATACACAAGGAAACTATTACGACTGTTATGTAAGTAGGAGTTGTATTATAGAAGCAATGCAATACAAGATCAAATATGACCCATACTATAGCGATGTTGAAATAAATGCATCCTACATAGAAAAACTCCCTGAAACAAGTACAAACATTTCAGACATGCTTCACACCATAGAATTTGCCAAAGAAATAGTCCTACCAAACAATGAATCTAACGTTAATGATCAACATGATCAAGATGCATCAACATACACATCGTCATTTATGGTAAGCCTACCAGGTAGACGTCGTGAGCTAGATATCATTAAACAAACACTACAAATTGAACACCCAACAAATAACATTATTGATTGGCTTGAAATAAGCTCTTCTCCAATAAATGAATACAATACTGAAGGCCTCTTTGATATGGCATTTCCCACACTCTTTCCAGATGGAAAAGCACTACAAATGCAAGCACAAATTAGAGAAGTACAAATGCATGAATATGCATTACATCTAGTGAGATTCCATGACTAAAGATTTGGAAGGAATCCAAGGTTTCGATATTTTATCTCCAACCTTATGATGTGTCATCGTAGCCAAGGACTTGCAATGGTTTTCCTTAAAAGAAATGTAGAAGAAAACATACCAGCCACTATTGAAAACCTTCATACACACTTGAAAAATCTTCCTGACGAACAATTAGTTGAGCAACTTATGCATTTCGGATCTACCATGAGAGGGACAAGACCATATTGGAACAAGTGTCATGCTGATCTAACAAATATGATCAACCAAATAGGCTCGCCCACTCTATTCTTCACATTAAGTGCAAAAAATACAAAATGGCTAGATTTACAATGACTACTCTCAAATGACATAAGATTTACAATGCAATCAAATAAAATTCACATAGATAACATAATCAATAACCCCCATACCACATCCCTATATCTACATCAATGATTCACAATATTTTGTGAGGAGGTCATTGAAAAGCTCCTCCATACAAAAGAATATTGGTATAGGTACGAATGGCAAGAAAATGCTCCAGACATGGACAAACTTGATTGGAAAGATAACTTAGAAGTGGAAAGAGCAAGAAAATTCTTTGACACATACATTACTGCTTGGAACCCTCATGCTATATCTGATGGAAACAACACAACACATCGATCTCCACTTGATGATCCATGTTTGTTAAACATAGCTGAAATCTTTAGTACAAATCCCTCTCATGACTACGAGGAGTTAATTAATCACGTCCAAAGGCACACAAAATGCATGGAGGGAACATGCCTACATAAGAAGGGGAAAAAATTAGAATGCTGATACAAAGCTCCATGGAAAGAACAAATTATCTCTACATTATCATGTGACAATGATGGTAAAAAAAAAATGAACCAGCAAGAAATGATGATAGATTAAACATACATAATTGAGAAATGATTTCAATATGGAAAGCAAATATAGATTGCCAACCTGTCATCTCATGAACACTTGTTCTCAAATACATTGCCAAGTATGCATCAAAATTAGAGAAAAAATCAGAGAGTTGTGTTAATATGCTTACAAGAATAGCTACAAATCAAAAACCTAAAGACGAAGCTTTAACAACATACCAAAAATTCATGACAGAACTAGTAGTTGAACATGATATCAGAGCACAAGAATCATGTCATATGCTCCAAAAATTGCCCCTTGTCATATGTAACCGATCATTTATGTCATTGAATGTTGGCCGAAAAGTATTTCACCACTTCACAAGAACAACAAATGAAAAAAAACTCCAATCAAGCTACTTACATTCTTATATGCAACACCCTCCACACCTAGAAGCAATAACATTACTTGAATCTGCAAGATCCTTCTCCTATTCTTCAAGTCACAAAGGATGTAAATGGAAAGAGAGGAAACAAAAAGCAATCGTCAATGTTTTCCCAAAGTTCTATACTATTCCAAAGCAGGATTCAGAACATTATGAAACATTTTGTTGGAGTGAATTACTCTTATACAAGAGTTTTCGTGACATAAAAACTGACATAGGCCTTACTAAAGATACAATAATAAAAAATTGGAACCAAATGAATACAAACACATATGATGTATGGCACATAAATCACACAATTGAAATGGAAGCTAATAATGAAGAGGAAGAAGATAGTGGTAATGAGGAAAACACAATAGATACATTACAATTGAATGAATGGGAATTGTTGTCACAAATGGGACTTACTAATAATGTCAATCTAGATGAGCTCCAAATACTCGGTAGGCATGATTTTGATAACAACAATGAATGGGATCAACATAGCGTACACCTAGATTTACATGCAACTGCAATTGACTTCATAAAGATGAATAAAATTTGTAGCCATAATGAAAACATGGGCATGAGCTTCGATGTCCCAAATTACATATTATCACCAAAACAAAAATTTGCACTCACAATAATTACAAACCACTACAAAGATCAATCCTTAAACAAGCCCTTGCATATGATCATTCAAGGAACTGCAGGAATTGGAAAATCATACCTTATTTCTTGCATAAGAAATGCACTTCAAAGTAAGCTACCACAACAAAAGAGCCAACTGCTTGCTTTAGCTCCAACAAGAATTGCTGCATTTAATATATGTGCATCAACCATACATTCAATACTTAGGATTCCTATAAAAGAAATGAAACCATTGCAAGGACAAACACTAACAACATTTCAAGAAGATATGAAACACATAAGGTACATTCTCATAGATGAATTAGTTTCATAGGGCCAAAGCTATTATTAAAGATAGATAGTAGACTACGTGAAGCATTTCCCCAAACACAAAACCTCAGCTTTGGTGGTGTATCTATAATTCTGATAGGCGACCTAGCACAACTACCACCTGTCATGGAAAAACCCATCTATGCATCACACTCCAATGAAAAACTGCTATGGAAACAATTTACTATAGTTGTTACATTACAAACAATGTTTCATCAACAAGGTGATGATCCGACCCAAACACACTTTCGTAAAACATTAAAAAACTTACGCAATGCAGAACCAACACACCAAGATTGGGAGATGTTAATGACCCGCACAAACAAACTACTTACAACTACTGAAAAAAAAAGAATTTGACAACTCCATGCACCTTTTTGCAACAAATGACTTCATCAAACTACACAACAAAAAAATGCTAAAACAACTAAACCTTCCAATTTCAATAAGTATTGCAACAAACACAAGAAACAAATCAAACATTGATGTTGATGATAATCATCTTGAAAAAGAGCTCCTATTATGCAAAGGCCAACAAATCATGCTAACAACAAACTTATGGACTCAAGTAGGACTTGTAAATGGATCCCTTGGGGAGGTGGTTAATATTGTTTACAATCTAGGCTCAAAACCACCAGATGTTCCAATGTATGTTGTAGTAAGAATCAATAACTACACTGGGCCACCATGGAACCAAAATGATCCAAAGGCTATACCAATAATACCTATATCACTAGGTAATCATAGGAAAATTCCATTAACAATGGCATGGGCAATTACTATACATAAATCCCAAGGCCTAACCCTACAAAAAGCAACAATTGATATTGGTAAAATAGAAAGACAGGGACTAACATTTACAGCTATATCAAGAGTAAAATCATTAAGTGGATTTCGTATTCAACCAATGTTCTCTTTTGAGTGGTACTCTAGAGTGCAAAACAATCCATACACAATTATCAGAAAAAAGGAGGAGGAACGATTACAATTACTCTCACTATGAAAGAATCAGGTATACACTTGCCAATCCAATCTTTTTCAGATTAAATTTCAAACTACTTTCCACTACGTAGTAGACAAAATGTCTTTACAAAATATTATCCCCTTCACTAACTCGCTCAAACTTTTTTGGTATGCAGATGGAAACTAAGCAAAATAAAACATATTCTCCAAACAAAATTTCCAACATCTCAGTCCAATACAAGTTGAAATGGCAAAAGATAAGGCGATACATGGAAGGTGCAACATTAGTTCCCCCTCAACATCAATTACATGTATGTATAACACTCCCTTCTCTACTCAAACTCTATATTACTTGTTATTTCACTACAAACAACAACTCACCCTCAATTACAAATATCAATAGTAATTGCAACGTCAAGCTATTTATGTAAAAGAAAATTGACCTCTACTGATGTTCAATGTCTTTGCTTAATAGGGTCAGGCATTGCTTGAAGAATACACATCTTTTAAGAAAAAATAACATGCAAATCAAGCTGGTTCCTCAAGACTCTATTGGCAATGTGACCGCTTATTATGTATGTATTCTAAATTACAGTCTCAAATCAATTCATATAGATACAAAACAAAACAATTGCATGTTGTCAAAAAGGTCACTCAAGCTAAATTCCTTCATAATTCAAGACTGTCTTTTCAACTAATCTGCGCAAAGCTGCATTTGACTTAAAAAATCAAACCTTATACTCATTACTTTTACTAGCCTAAACTATCTCAGTTTTAGATGCGTAACACTGCAGTAAAAATCACATCAACTAGCTTCATGGAGAATCTGCTAGCACTGTGACTGCTTATTATGTATGTATTTGAAATTATACTCTACTTCATTGCTTATTTTGGTGCTTAACTCTTTGTAGATATATGATATATATTATGCTATGTTTGCAGCTTACTATTATGTTTCTTGTTATTTACAGCTATAATTTTTTAGATATATTTTAACAACCACCTCAATGGCCCTATTCCAACAAGTGGATTGTTCTCAAGATTTAGATATGATAGGTATTTTATTTTTTATTTTTTTCATTTCCTTACTTCTCATAATGTATGAATAAACCTATCCATTGGTATCCACCTAACTTGGATTTTCCTTTTTTTGTTGCATGCTATATTATGGCTTACAATTTTAAAGGAAATCCAGGATTTTGTGATGTTGTTGTGCACAATCAATAAGGTTTACCTTCCCAGCTATGAGTTATGAATGACCACTTCCTTGTCTTCAGAAGTGTATATAGAAGAAATAATTAGAATTGCCAAGTACTTCACCACTTCGTGGTAAATGGATCTCTTACTTAAATTGCTTGCTTTTGCAATATTTGTAGATGAGTAATGGACAACTTCTAGTTGGACCTCTACATGTTGGATTGCAACATCTGCTTGGTGGCCTATCATTAGTGGTATGGTACTCACAGTCACCTCCTACTGTCATGAATCACCACAGGCTACCTTTAATAGACTATGCCTTTGCCATTTTCCATGCTTTACTAGCATTGCTAATCTTGCTTTTCACAGAGTCTTGAGGGCTATGAATGCATCTCATGACTGTGAACTTCCCTGAGGATATAAGTAATACTGTTTGTGACAATCATTTGGTTGGCTATAGGTTAATGCTACCTTGTAATCACCAATCTTCCCTTCCTCACAAGTCTGTTATTCATCATGCAATCTACTCCTTTGTTGTCTCTCATTCACAAACTCTGCCATGACAGTCAATAACTTCCCCTCCATGACCTTTGACTACTCTTTTCATGTCATTGAAAGTTGAATGATTCTCCTTGATAATGATAGCTATCCTTTCCATGACTGTCCCATGCTAACTCAATGATTGTCCTTCATTGCATCAATAATATGAATGTCATTGACTGATCTTGTTGTCTCACTGCCATCTTCAAGTGTTCACAGTCAGGTCAAGTGAAAAAGCCTTCATTAAGCACAACTTACAAAGCACTGTCTTCAGACTATATTGATCATAAATTACAAGGACATTGACTGTTACGAACTTGACTGTCATAACCCACTGTCATTATACCAAGTCATAAAGAGTTCATTGCAGGCCTCACGGTCATTAGGATAATTCACAATACAAAAGTCTCCATGAACAGTCATTAGGACTGTTGTAGGGTGTTCACTTGTAAGGTATAGTCACAAAAGCTTTTTACTATCCTTACCATGTCTTTGACTGTTATACTAATAACTAAATATTCTTCAGAACTTCAAAACTGTCTTAGTCATTTGATTTCTACCCCTTCCTCATAGCATGATGCAACTGCTTTGCAAGGTTGGAAAGAAAGAATGTTGTTGCTGGTGATGGTGCCATGAAAGACTACCCTTAAGACCATTTTCTGCTCTCTTTTAAAATCTTTATGCACAACCACTGTCCTCAAAATGAACCCTCAATATGGCTGCTCATCTTTATGGACCATTGCCTCTGAAATGGATTGCACCTCTTTACTTTGACTCTATTCATTTGAACTACTCTTAAACGGTCCTCACTTGATAGCTGCTTAACCAGTGGACTGTCTGTCTTTTGCTGCTCTTAAACTATGATGTTAGTCCTTCCTATCCAATCAATGCATGTTGTCTATCATAATGGAGAGTTCTGCTCTTTTTGACTATTCACTACCCTTAATTTAGATCATGGCATCATCTACATAGGACTGTCATGGTCAAATAAGACTATTTAACTTGAAAACCCTATATAGCTGCCCTTTTAGTGCACATTCAAGACGACTGTCCTTTCAATATGACCAATTCTTTTGGACTGTTACTTAGCATAACTATCATCAAAAGCTCCTGAGCTATCTTTCCATTATGTTTATATCACTTAACCATTGTAAACCTTCACATGCCTTTTCAAGACTGTCATCATATCTGCCCTCTTGAAGTCACTAACTTGACCACAATTACCATGCAATGGGAGATATATTTGTAGCTTAAAAAAAAGGATTGCTATTGTATTACCAACAATGTACATAGATAACAGCTTGTCTTGAGGATCACGGTTTGAAACATAATCAATAAACTTGTAAATTTAATGAAAATATTACACAAATATAGAGTGGACAATTCTCTTCATGATGCATACAACTTGATGAGCTGAAAAGTGCTAATCCAATAAAAAAAATTTTACACCTTTTATTCTCTAGACCATTTATTCATCCATCTTAGAGCATTGACAACCATGCAAGTCTCCCATGGACTATTTTTTCATGGATTTTTCACCCGTCACTGTGACTGCCTTTATGATTTTATACAAATTACAATTTGAATTTTCTGCCAGTGTTTTAATTCTCAAGATCAACAAGGTTTTTATTCCAAATAATACAATTACAAATGGATTTGTTGAAATGGTTTACATTCATCATTTCATAGGTATGCATCAATGAGCAAAATGGGAGTTTTCAAACACGGCATGGACATACATCAAACATAAGGTACTATGTCAACACAAGATTGAAGACAAACCAATGTAAAAGAAGTTCCAGATTTTTAATTTATTTTATCCAAATTTGGATCATACTAAGGATTGGAGCAGCCCAAATAAAGATTTGAATCATACTATGTCATCACAAGATTGAACACAAACTAGTAGAATAAGTTCAAGATTTTCAATTTATTTTATCTAAATTTGGATCATACTAAGGATTGAGCAACCCAGTTAAAGAGTTGGATGTTGGACAACAAAATATTATGGAAAATTTCCTTCTCTAACATTATTTTTGTCAAGCTATATTGCTCAATTTCAGTTCAAAGATCCATTGTAATTATTTAATTTTTGTGTACCTTTATTTTCCACTTTAATAAATTATCTTATTCCAATAAAAAAAATATGATGCCTTATTTTAGTGATATTGAATGTACAACCAAATTATAATTTTTATTTTCAATATTATTGGGATATATTTATTTCTAATCAATTTAGCCACACATTTCATTTAAAAATAAGAAAGTAGAATTTAGAATTTATCGTTTATAAATTTATTTTAGATGATTTTTTTTTTTTTAGAAAAAATAATGCAACTCAGCTAACATACATATTTAGTTGAGGACTCATAATACTATCACTTAAAACTCATCTATTAATTATTATCATATTTAATAATTTCAAAAAAAAAATTATAGTATTAATAAACTAGGCTTATATATTGTACTCACTAGTATGTAATTAAACATAATTGAATTTACAAAATAGTATGCAATAATTGAAGGTTAAAAATAATTGAACAAGACTAAAATTAAAGAAGTAAAAGCATAATGGGTCTTTGTTAAATTACAATATAATTTCAAATTTAGATTTATTGAAAAAAAAATAGAAATAACATTCCCGTTTAAAATATATTTATCTTAAATAAATTATCTTTTTTTTGAAAAATTCCATCTAATATTCATGAAATAGTTACTTTATTTGAAAACAACAAACCTTCTCCTAAGAAAAGAGAGATATCATTTATTTATTTATAGTCAAAACTATATTAAAGAAAATAATTATGATTTTATTTTAAATTTTGTGGCAAATAATAATAAAAACCTAAAACAAAGAGAATGTAGATTGGTATAAGTTTTTTAGGGAGTTTCTAAGAAATTGTAAAAAGTTTAAAGGAAATAATCTATTCATAAAACTATAAAAAACCTCCAAATTTTCAATATTGAAGTAAAATTTAAATAGATATTGATTTTGCAACTACATGGAAGCATTCTATTTCAATTTGCAATGTTTTATGTTAATTTGATGCCAACATTCATTCTTCATTTGAATTTAATACTTAATTTCTTTACAAAAAAAAAAAAGATTTATCTAACATTATTTCTTTACTTATTTGATTTTAATTATAAATTGTTTAATCTAATCACATATAACTAGAATTGCAGCGCAACCCAACCCAACCCAATGTAAAAACCCATGATCAAAATGCCCAACCCAATGTACAAACCCATTATCATAATGGTGCACAAAGAGGCATATTATGAAATATGAATTCAATTTTTCAGATATCTTTTTAAAAACCACCTCAATAGCCCTATTCCAAAAAGAGGATCATTCTCAAAAATTCAGATATGATAGGTACTTCTTACATTTTTTTCATTTTGTTACTTCTCATAAAGTATGAAAAAACCTATCCATTGGTATCCACCTAACTTGAATTTGACATTTTTTTGTTGCATGCTATATTATGCGCTATAGTTTTAAAGGCAATCCAAGACTTTGCGATGGTGTTGTGCAAAATCCATAATAGAAATTGCAGCTTAAATCATTAAGGTTTACCTTTCCAGCTATGAGCTCTGGATTTTATTATATAATATTTGATTTTGTTCTTTAGATTCTTCTTAAGTCAACACCTAAAAAAGATTGTCTTTACAATCATCCAAAATATTATTAGACTACAAGCAACTTAGTAAATTTATATCTTTTGAGTTTTGAATTTAATGTGCTAAGGATGCACAAATGTAATATGAATTTTCATAACAATTATTATCATGATTCATCAATTCAAATCATAATAGATAGGAAACCAAGTGTATTCCACAAAGGATAATAAACATCAAACATAAAATTATTTGAATAGTCATTTGAAAGACAAATCTATGTTACACCCTAATTGTAATAACCAATATACTTAAAAATTATAAAATTCATCTCAAACATAAACTATACAAAATATAATCGGTATTTAAATTTTTTACATATTTTCCTACTTCAGCATTCTATTTTTTTTTTTCCACTCATTTTGGAATTAAATCTTCCCTTATCCATCAAATATGCTTTCTTTCAAAACATCATTTATATGCAAAATAAGAAACTTCAAGTACATCTTTATCCATATTTTTAAAATTAAAAGTTTATCATTATCCCCTCATGACTTAAAATAGAAACTTTCCCTTCACTTTCCCAATCTTAACCATTGCATCTTTATTCATAATTTTTAAAATTAAAATTTTATCATTATCCGAGTTAAAATGGAAAATTTCCCTTCACTTTCCCAATCTTAACCATTGAATTTCAATATTAAATCTAGACCGTTGATTTTTACCAACAAAGCTTGACTGTTGAATAGTATGCATTTTGCTATAAATATGATTCTCCAACCTCTTTCGAAGGGGGAGATAGAACTTAGAATCTTTGAGAGTGGTTATTTATCATCTTGATCTTCTTTGCATTCATGGAGTAGTAATTTCTTAAAGTAAGATAGGGGTAGGGAAAGTGGCTTTTCATACTTGTCGTAGAAGAAGGAAGACTTGCAAGGTCGAAGGACTTGGTTCAACAGAGAAGGATTTTATTATTGTGTTACAAGTAAGTTCCATAGATTTTCCTTCTCTCCTTAATAGAATTATGGATATTTGATGTCAATCTTGTTATAAAAAAAATAGGCTTTAATCTGTAGAAAGACTTTGGAAGGAAAAAAGGAGATTTCCATAAGGACAATTTATATTAAATGTTTCTTCACCATAATTGCCATTGAAAACTTTATTTAAATCTTCCCTTATTTGAAATAGTATTAAGGAATTTAAAGTTTGTATAAAAAAAATTATGAAAGGAAATTTTATTGGAACTTTCTTTTAAAAACATTACTAAAATTTGCTTGGAATTTCATTCTTAAATTTTATGTAAAAATCTAATAGAGCAAATAAAATTACAAAATTTTGAATGTTGGAAAAATATATTTAAGTTCATTTATCTTTCTTGTAATATGATTGAATTATTTGTACCACTTTTGAGAAATTTATCCACAGTAAATTATTTTATATGAGAAATTTATTTAGGTAAATTATTTTACTTTAGAAAATTATTCACAGTAAACCATTTTACTAGAAAATTTAGTTAAAGTAAATTATTTATACTAAATAATGAAAAATTTAATAAAGGAAAAAAGGCAAATATATATATATATATATATACATTAAAGATTAAATTGTTTAATTAAGGGCTCGATGGCTTGGCTGTATACGACAACAATTTTAATATTTTAAGATTTTTGTTTTATTAAACTTTATTGAGTTAAAAACCCAATTTCCTTAAATTCTAAATAATATTGTTTGATTTAAAATTTCTTTTATATAATACAAATTTTATTAATTCAAAACTAATATATATATACATATATAAAAATAAGTAGTAGAATGAATATTTAATATATATAGATCTAATCTCCTTTGTGCTTTTTTTATAAATTTTTAGGAAATTTTTCTATAAACAAAAAATTATAAATTTTATGGCAAAAGGAATTATTCTTTTGATTTTTCAACAAATCAATTAGAAGAGGAAACTATAACAATAAATTAAGAAAAAGAACAAAAAAAAAAAAATTCTTTAACAAAGGAAATAAATTTATAGATTTATGAGAAAATTTAAGTAAGTTGAACAAAATGGAAATTTAAAACTATAAAGCACAAAATCAGATTTTTTTTTTTTAAATGGATTATTTACTTCTAAATTATTTTATAATTTACAAAATCATATTTGTTTTTTTTTAAATGGATTATTTACTTCAAAATTATTTTATAATTCTTTTAGAAATATTAATTTAATTTTAGTCGTGAAAATGGATACTTTCTTTGTGGAAATGTATAATTTTCATTAGTTAGTAAAGTAATGAGTAAAATTATTACTATTATTATTATTTTCTTTTTTTCATATAATTAATATTAAGTTAACTTATTTGACTTTGACTCAATAAATTTTAATGCACTCATTGTTTTAATTTATTATAAAATCCGTAATGTAAGAAAGTAAAATAGTTTACAATCCCTCAAATGATTGTTATTATCTAATTTTACAAAATGGATTAGAATTTCTTTTATTTAATTACTTATCAAATTTCCTTTGATTTTTAATGCCTTACTTCAACTTATTTAATTTTTCTTTTCACTTAGTGAATTTATGATAAACTAATGTTAATATGTAACTAATTTATTTACAAAATAGATTAGAAATGTTATTAAAATTAAACTAATTATATTTTGTCAAGTGGTTAATGATTGATGAATTAAACAATAGCTAATTTTCTTTAAAGGGAAAAATTATTAAATGATGGTATTGTGTTAATCCTTAGTAATTATTTACTTTCCTTATATATGAAATGTTTAATCCAATTTTTTTTTTTTTTGAAAAAGTAGATTAGTATCTCAAAATCTATTGGCCATGGTATAGTTAGGACATAATAATGTTCATTTCATTTTCAAAAGTATGTTATCTTGCAAGAAGAAATTAGATAGTTATTTTCTTTCTTAGCTAGGTTGTTATGAAATTACTTGCACAATAGAAGAATATGATATGAAATATCCTACAAATACTTGATAATAACTAAGAATAACAAGCCACTTGGAGGGGGAAAACCTCCAAATATCTCTAATGAGAACACACTTCACAACTTGATGATGAAATAAAACTCACAACCTCCTATATATACCTATTTATGCCAAGGATATCACCTAGGCTGACTTAGACACACCTATATAAGACATAGGCTGACCTAAACAACTAAATAACAATATACTAATGATAATATGACTTAATAGAGAGTTAAGATAGCCACAAGCTAACTATTCATAACCCAATGTACACTAATATTAAGGGCGTAGCATGCCCCCTTCTTCAAAGAAGCATTGTCCTCAATGCTAATCAAGTTTGGATATTTTTGATGAACTCCTCGTCCTCCCATGTGGCATCTTCAACTAGTAAATTCTTCCATTGGATGAGATACTCAGTGAGATTTCTATTCCTCAACTTCTTTGTGTGTGTTTGAGTAATGCACTCTAGTTCCAAAATGATTCTTCCTTCTTCATCGAGCTCTAGTAGTGTGGTTTGAGTGGGAATCATATGCCCAATGACCTTCTTCAAACACGAAACATGAAAAAATGGATGTATCTTTGTTGTTGGTGGCAACTCAAGCTTGTAGGCAACACTACCAATCCTTTGTATGATTTGGTATGGACCATAATACCTTGGAGACAACTTATTATTCTTTTTTTGTTGCTTTAGTGAGATTTTCTTATAGGGATGCAATATCAAGAAGACCCAATCCCCAACTTCAAAACTTCTTTCACTACAATTTTGGTCTGCCTGTTGTTTCATTCAATTTTGTGCCATGGCTAAATTCTCCTTGAGTCTTGAAAGTACTTGTTGTTGTTGAAGCAAGTGGTCTTCTACTGCCTGAACTTTTTGGGACACCTTTATTGATGATGTGATGGAAGGAGGATGATATCCATAAAGTGCCAAAAATGGAGACATTTTGGATGAGCTATGAAAAGAAGTGTTATACCACCATTCTGCAAGTGGTAGCCAATCTACCCAATGAGACTATTTCTCTGAAGTGAAACAATGTAGATATCCTTCCAAACACTTATTAATAACCTTAGTTTTCCCATTTGATTGAGGGTGGTATGAAGAGTGGATACAATTACGGAGGAAAACTTGAATGACTTATTCTTGGGTGGTCTCAAGGATCACATTCAACATGAGGTATGCATGTTTATCCCTAGTTCCAAAAATGAGTCTTTTATCTTAGCACACAAGGTAGAGGAGAAGTATTTGATTCCTAAGAAGCAAGGGGCTAATGTGACTAGAGAGAAAGGATATTCAACATAGCCTACTAAGTTGACTCCACAACAAATTGAGGAGAAAAGAGAAAAAGGGTTGTGTTTCAATTGTGATAGAAAATATAGTCAAGGACATAAATGTAGTGAAAATAAATTGTTCTATATTGAAGGTCCCAGTGAGGAAGAAGAGGAGGAACCCATACTAGAGGATGAAAGGGAGTCAAATGAGGAATCACATGATTCTCAACCAATCATTTCTTGTCATGCACTTTTACGTTTCAGTGCTCCACAAACTCTCAAGGTGGTGGGGTTCCTAAAGAAGCATAAGGTAACAGTGTTGATTGACTCAGGTAGTACTCATAATTTCATCAACAAAAAGTTAGCTACTCAACTAGAAAATTGATTCATATATCCAGCTCCAGAGTTTTAGGTTTTGATTACATATGGTGGTATAGTTATTTGTTCAAGGAAGTGCCATAGCATTAAATTATCCATGGGAGATTATCAACTTGATTCCCCAATGTATGCGATATCTATGGATGCAACATATATTGTTTTGGGAGTACAATGGCTTGCTACATTAGGAACAATTGAGATGAAATTCCAAGAACTATTCATGAGATTTCAATCAAAAGGAAGGATAGTAGAGATAAGGGGGTTGAAGGTGAAATCCCCACAAATGGTAAGATCTCATCAAATGAAAAAATTTCTTAAGAAAGGAGTGGATGGATTTGTCGCCCAACTATGTTCATTAAAAGTCTCTCAATCTGATGCTCCTACTCATCCATATTTGCAAGATATAATTGATCATCACTCAGTTATTCTTGGAGATATGCCTAAAGGACTTCCTCCTAAGAGGGATCATGATCATACCATACAGTTAATCCCAGGGAGCCAACCACTGAACATCAGGCCTTATAGGTATCCACACATACAAAAGAGAGATAGAAAAAATTGTTGAATAGATGCTAGATGTAGGAATCATCAGGCATAGCCAAAGTTCTTACTCCTCACCTGTGGTGATGGTACGTAAGAAGGATGATACTTGGTGCATGTGTCCAGACTATAAAGTGCTCAACATGTACACCATTAAAGATAAGTTTCCAATTCCATTCATTGATGATTTGCTAGATTAATTGAATGGAGCTATGTATTAAATTACCAAGTTAGATCTTAGATCTGGTTATCACCAAGTTTGGATTAAGGAGGAAGATATTTGTAAGAAAACATTTCAGACTCATAAGGGTCATTATGAATTTTTTGGTGATGCCATTTGGTCTTACCAATGCACCATCTACATTCCAAAGTTTGATGAATTCCATTTTTAAGAAGTTCTTGAGAAAGTCTGTGTTAGTATTCTTTGATGATATATTGATTTATAACAAGACTTGGGAAGAACACTTGCAACATGTGGACCAAGCATTTCAAATACTTGAAGGTAATAAACTCTATGCTAAGCCATCCAAGTGTGCTTTTGGTCTTATAGAGGTGGAGTATTTGGGACACATAGTTTCACATGAAGGAGTAAAGGTGGACCCTAACAAAATTAAGGCTATCATGGAATGGCGTATTCCAAAAACCATTAAGAAATTGAGAGGTTTCTTGGGATTGACAGGGTACTATAGAAGATTTGTGAAGAATTATGGTAGTATAGTAGCACTTCTCACCACTCTATTGAAGAAGGATTCTTTTCATTGGAACGAGTCTGCCAGTACAACATTTGAGAAATTGAAGGAGGCTATGTGTACAACTCCAGTGCTTGCCACTCCTGACTTCACCAAGGAATTCATTATGGAATGTGATGCTTATGGAAATGGGATAGGAGCAATGCTCATGCAAGAAGGTTGACCAATTTCTTTTGAGAGTCATCAATTAAAAGGTAAGAATCAACTAAAACCTATTTATGAGAAGGAAATGCTAGCAATCCTCCATGCAGTGAAGAAATGGCGGCCTTATCTATTGGGTAGAAATTTTCATTTTAAGACAAATCATGATAGCCTAAAATATTTTTTGGAACAAAGACTGTCTTCTGAAGAGCAACAAAAATGGGTCACTAAGATGTTAGGATATGACTTTGAGATTGTATATAAGAAAGGGAAAGAAAATATTGTTGCAGATGCACTTTCAAGGAAGGATGAGAAAGATGAAGCCTTATTGTGTGCCCTTTCAATATTACAAGAAAATTGGTTGGAGGAAGCCAAAGCAAAGTGGAAAAATGATGTTGTGACAAGTAATCTCATTGAACAAGTAAAAAGTGATCCTAGTAGTTTAGATAAGTTTTGTTGGAAGGGAGATAATCTTTGGTATAAATAGTGTTTGTATCTATGCAAGAATTCCAACCTTAAAAACAAGATTCTCACAGAGTTGCATGAGTCTCCAGTGGGTGGTCATTCAGGATTTTTGAAGACATATCATCGAGTCAAGCAAGATTTTTTTTGGGATGGGCTAAAGGGTGATGTTCAAAAATTTGTGGCTAAATGTTTGGTGTGTCAAAGGCATAAAGGGGAGACAATTAAGACACTAGGTCTCTTGCAACTCTTATCTATTCCTAGCCAGTGTTGGGAAGGGGTATCCATGGACTTCATCACAGGGCTTCCCAAATCTAAAATTCATAATGTCATCATGGTGGTAGTTGATCGACTCACTAAATATGCAGATTTTATTACATTAGCACATCCTTTTATAGCAAGTGCAGTGGCCAAAGCATTTTTGAAGAATATCCTGAAGCTACATGGTACACCTAAGGTTATTGTTAGTGATCGTGATCCTATCTTCACTAGTCACTTTTGGAAAGATTTATTCTCATGTTTGGGTACTCAATTGGCTCATAGCTTTGATACAACTTGTTATGAAATTACTTGCACAATAGAAGAATATGATATGAAATATGTTGCAAGTACTTGATAATAACTGAGAATAATAAGACACTTCAAGGGGGAAAACCTCCAAATATCTCTAATGAGAACACACTTCACAACTTGATGATGAAATAAGATTCACAACCTCCTAATATACCTATTTATGCCAAGGATATCACCTAGTCCGACTTAGACACACCTATATAAGACATAGGCTGACCTAAAAAACTAAATAACAATATACTAATGATGATATGACTTAATAGAGAGTTAAAATAGCCACAAGCCGACTATTCATAACCCAATGTACACTAATATTAAGGGCATATCATAGGTAAACATTAATCAAGAGTTGAAACTAAAACCTAGCAATGTTCGATATCAGCGGTGCCTCTAGCTCACATTTACAGGTAATGCTATCGCGCGTGAGCTACTGCATCCATAGCCTAATATAGCTATAACAATGGTTTCTATGGAACTGTCCCTTTAAATTGCAAGGGAGTAATAAGGAACATCTGATGTATTAAAATCCAAGAGACGGGCAATCTCTCTTGGATCGATAATTTAATAAGATAATTGTAAATGAATGAAAACTTTGCTAGTTCAAACCTATAAATCCCCATTGTAATATTGATAGAATTTATTTTGAAGATATGTTAATTGAAAGGTAATTTAATCTCAAATGGGTTCAAGGGAGATGTCATTAGGAATTAGGATTTAGATATTTAGGATACAAGTAATAGTCTCAGAGATTATCTACTTATATTTTCAGTGCTCCCCTTCGTGGGTAGTAGTCAAAGAGGAACTGTCTGGGGAAATGAGGCCCTAGAAAGGGTTGCGTACCCACAAAATAGTTCACATCAAACATAGTTTAGAAAATAGAACTAAATATTTTACGCCTAGATCCTGTTTGGAAGTAGGGTATGTAGGCAGTCTGGGAAATGGAGAATGCTTCCAGTACCTCAGGCATTTGGGGATGGGGTTAGAAAAACTTAGATTAAAAATAAATTAATAATTAATAATTCAAGAGAATTTCTTGATTGTTAAGGGGGGTTTAATAATGTGTAACATAAAAGTAAGATTAAAAAAAGTTCTTTATATACTCGGAAGGAATCCAAATGGATTCGCTTGACTCCCCGAGGCCTTAGGCTGAATTCTGAGGTGAGACTCAAGCTATATAGTTAATCTTACATATTGCTAATGACAATAACCTCGGTGCACCTCCAAGGGGAGGTGTAGTCTTTAGTGAGTGACTTAGGACCCGGATGGTCTCGATGAGTCCAAGTCTTTGGCTAGAGCACATTCCTATCTTTCATAGATAGATGCCTACCCCATTTGGGTAGATGCCTATCTCGGAAGGATAGATGAACCCTTGTCCCATATGGACAAATACCTAACATGTATGGTTGGGTGCCTGTCCTGGATGCATGGATGCCTATCCCATATGGATAGAAGTACTTGAGTATATAATTCAATAAACACATAATGAGATAACAATCATGAAAAAAAAGTAGTGGTAAATTTTGGGTTATGGATGAGGTTATTATAGTAATGGTCTTTTTCAAGAAATTTGATAAACATCTTGCACATCTGAAGCAAGTATTTGAGAGGTTTAGGGAGTTTGGTATATCCTTCAACCCCAAAAAAGTATCTTTTCTATCTTTGAAGGGAAGCTTTTAGGAAATATAGTGTCAAAACAAGGGATTTCCATTAATCTACAGAGAGTAAGTTCCATTTTGGATCTTCCTTTACCTAACTATAAAAGGGGTTGCAAAGTTTTCTTTACAGAATTAACTTTGTTATAAGGTTTATTATTGATATTTCCAATCTTTTGAAACCACTAACTACTAAGTTAAAAAAGAGTACAAGTTCCAGCTGGATCAAAGAGGCAAAGCACAATTTTGAAGTTATAAAGGAGGCCTTATCGATAGCTCCTACTTTGGTAAACCTGAACTTTTCAAAAAGTTTCATTTTATATGCTTTTGGTAGCATTGATATCATTTTTGCAATGCTAGTACAATTGAATGATTCTAGTTTATAACAACTTATTGTATATTTTTTTCAACATTTAGAAGAGTATTAACAAAGATATTGTTTTGTAGAGAAACATGTTCTTGCTGCCATTAAAAGTCTAAAAAGGTTTAAACCCCCAATTTCTAACAACACTTGCATTTAATGGTTGCTCACCCTAGTGTGAAGGAGTTCTTGTTAAGCAAGGACCTGAATGAAAAGAGGGATGGGTGGACTACAAAAGTTATGGAGTATGACACTGACATTAAGGTAACAAGGTTATGTGCAAGGTCATGATGGGCCAAAAGTGGCAATAAGATGGATATGTGTAGGGTATGTGGCTAACAACTTTTTCTTACCCAAAATTGATGAAACTAAAAGGTTTTTAAAGGAGATTCTTAGTTTTCCACCAATATAAATTATTCTTTACTTTGAATTTAATAAATAATTATTATTCATTTTCTATTTGAATTACGACTAAAGATTGATAGGTTGATTAAATCAACATCAGGTAGATAAAGTGCTTCATGAGTTCCATGATGGAATTGTTGTGAGTCATTCTGTCCCAAGAACAACTGCATGGAAAATAATGAGAGCTTTCTATTATTGGCCAAGCTTGTCTAAAGATGTCCATGCTTGGGCCAATTTTTTTGTAAAATGTGTCATTTTTGTAGGTAAGGAGAGGCTGCTAGGATTACCATTGCATCCCATTCAAGTAGAGTAACCCTTCATGAGATGGGACATTGATTTTATAGGTTTCACTAACCCACCTTCAAGTGTAGGCCATAGGTGGGTACTTACTGCAACTGATTACTTCACAAGATGGACTAAAGCAGTGACCTTGAAAGAAGGCAATGAAAGTGTTGTTTCAAATTTTTATGATAATTTAGTAACCAGATTTGGGGTACTTGAATCAATCATTTTTGCTAATTCTTTGGATTTTTTTGGATTAAGAGTAAGTGATTGGGCTATAAAGAATGGTATTCACTTGAATACCTCATCAAATTATCACCCTCAATTTAATGGTTTTGTTGAATCAACTAATAAGAACCTAATTAGAATCATCAAAAGGATTTTGGAGGATAACCAAAGAACTTGGTGCAACAAGTTAAAATATGCCTTGTGGGAAAATAGAATAACTCTAAAAAGATCCATTGGAAAATCCTCTTTTATGCTGGTATATGGTAAAGAGGCAAGGCTACCTTTATCTATTGATCTTCCAGCTCTTGAAATAATGAACCAACTTGAAATGTTTGAAGAGGAAGATCCAATGGCCGTCAGATATGCAAAGCTCATGGAGTTGGATGAAATACGAGACAGAGCCATGAAAATAATGGAGTTGCATCAAATTAAAAAAAAAGGTTTTTGACAAAAGAGCAACACCTAGGGTGTTTAGAGAAGGAGATGTTGTCCTTAAGTGGGATGAATTAAAGAGAAGGTCTTGAAAGTACACTAAATTTGATAGCATGTGGACTGGCCCTTTTGTCATTAGTGAGTGCAAAGAACACAATGCCTTTCAACTGTTATCAGTGGATGGAGAAGCTCTTTCTATTCCAATCAATGGGATACACCTCAAACTCTATTTTGAGTTATGATCTAAAATCTCCCTTGTACAAATTAGATTAGGTTTTATTTCCTCTAAGTGCTTCTACTCTTTAGCTAGATGCTTTTTATGTTTTCCCTAAGTGTTGTTTTTGCACAATTAAGTAGTTTGCTTTGTTTTCTAGTGTGTTTTATAATTTTTCAAAGTGTCTCATGTTGGTTTAGTGTGTTACAACAACATACAATCCTTTTTTCAAGTGGTGTCAACTTTTAGGTGACTCAATGCCCAATGGATAAGCTTTAGGCAAATAGTTGAGATGTTTTATAGAAAAAATATAGCAGATGCCACCAAAAATGTTACTTGATTTTCACTTCCAGCTAAAATTAGGTAACTTATCATTTATCATTTATTGTTTTTATTCAAATATTAAATTATACATCATGTTCTATTATGTTCATTAATGTGCATAAAAGAGTGTCAAAACAAATTGCATTTATTCTAGTTTTGTAGTTATAGACAAATAAGAAAGAGAACCAATATGTATTGAAAATTTAATCTTTATTAATAATCATGAGCGTATAATGTCCCTCATAGGCCAAGGGACTAGCTATTCTAATGCTTATAAAGAAAAGACTATGTACGCCTATAGATAATAGAAAAGAAATTTGCATACAAAATGAAAATGGACTCGTCATTGCCGAGTGGAATGACGAATCCCATTGGCTTGGTCTCAAATCATCTCAATCCTTTCCACTACTTTGCTTTCATTTGACAGCCTCCTCGCTGCTCTAAGGTTTCTTGCATTAGATTAAACACTATTGTTAGAGCAATGAAAGGCCCCTGACCAAAATATATGGAAAACATCCATAAACATGTAATCTAATGTCTAAAAGCATTAAAATAATAGCATACCATAAGTGTCCATAAAAAAAACAAAGGAGTAATCAAACACACCTATGATATGCTTTGTTTATCCAACTAGTTTGTTCCTTGTGCAGATTTAGGACAAGTCTTGTTACTGTTATGATTTAGCTAATTACAACATGTGGGGTAAAATATGGCTCCCACGAGGGTAGAACTCAACATGCTTCCTTTTGATGTTTTAAGAAGGATTGTAAATTGAGCAACTTGATCAAATCAATGATAAATATGCTATTGATACATTAAATCAATATGGAATCACACCTGTTGATCAAATTTCATTATTAGATTCAAAAGATGCAACATATAATGTGAAATTTCAAGAAATTAATACTTGATCTTTTCATAATAAATCAATCAATATGTTGCCATTGAATGTCAAAAGGAAGGTGTACATTGATGGATATGTCTTTCAATCTTCTTAAGTGGATCCAAGATCCATTTTATTAAAACAAGTAAATGATTTCAGTGATGCATCAAGTTCAATTATGCATCTTTTAAAATAGTGAAGGAGATATCAAGTCATGTGTGAAACCATCATGAGGCATATGAGGCAGCAATAAGGAACAAAGATAATCATGCATTTTTGCATGAAAGACACTGTCCAACTCATCCCACCTCAATCCTATTGGACAACTACACATCACCTAGGATGGTGAGCTTTCAAGTCACCAACATAAGTGACATATGTTTACCCACTAAGATTAAAGTGAGGATATGGTGTTAGTTTGTTGTACAAGATAAAAAGACTTAGATTTTTGTGAAGACCAAGTAACAAACCTTTGGGGGCAGTAAGCAATTTTTAGGGAAAAAAATGAAGATTAGGGCAGTCCTAAAGGAAAAATGAATGCTACATCTTATAGAGGGACAACAAAAATCAAAGAAGCATATGGGACAACAAGAATCAGTGAGAAATTACAATCTATGTGATAGGAGCAATATACAAAGTAAAGAAAAAGAACAATGAGTATAAGGTACAACAAGTCTTGATGAACTCAAAAAACTAAACATTGTTCACATGGAACAAATCAATGAACATTCACTCAACAGAGGCATGAAACAACCATTTGATGCTACAGGACAACAAAGTTCAAAAATTTCAAAGAATAATGTCTTCCAATGGAGCAACCACTAAGGATGATCATCAAAATACCTATGTAAAGAAAATGTGTTTCACAAGTGATTCCAACACTTGAACATTTGAAAGTATTGCTAACAATCAAGAGATGCAAAATAGTGCAGAAAAATGGAGCTCACATTCAAATGATTAGCCATATACCTCAAGAAATGATACTAGACAAAACAATGTCAAAATATTCTCAATTTGAAAAGAAAAAGGTACTGAACATGTTCTATTTTGTATCTAGAATGAGCACCTTTCTTTCATATGTATTGTTACTTTTCAAAGAGTCAAGTGGGCTATTGGCACAATGCTTCTATTTAAGAAAAAAGAAAGCATGTTGAACATGTATTATAAATTGATTAGTCCCAAAGGATACAATATCATGGTGATGAGATCAGGATAGCAACTAATGGGAAAAAACAAGCTATTTTTTTACAAGATCAATTGAAAAAATGAAGAGCTAGGACCGCATTCAAGATTGGTTTTTATCTTTTTGTAACATGGAAATCCTAGATGCAATGAAAAATATTTGGGGTTTGTGAGAGTGAAAGAAAATCCACTTAAACATGATGATGATTAATGCACAAGGGGAATGCAAACAAGCATATTTTTGGTTTGAAGACACTCAATAAAGTACAAGAGTGTTATGTGTGTGCATCATCTTGGGACATATGTGTCCTTTAATAAAGGAGGTTTCTCATTTTTAGAATACAAATGTCCACATTGTTATATTTTGAATCAAATAGAATGGCTAAAGATGAAAATTGAAGATCTTTTTTCTCAAAAGGCTTCACTATACACAAAAGAGTAGTTGCAATTTTAGAGGCTTGTTTCATTTTAAACAAGAATGGAGTTTTGTTCAAAGAAGAAGCAAATTAAAAGTAAAGGAACATGGGAAATCATCCAATGCATATGATGAAATTTATTTTGATAACTATTTATGAGTTTCATCAAGCCACAACCAACTATATTTCAGCCATTCTATGCATATTAAATGTCAAGAAACCAGAGAGAGGGAAGTCTACCAAGTATCATATTTGTAGTGATACTTTGTAGTCAAGCAATGCAAGTGACTAGGAGACATATGAGCCTTAAATAGCAGTCCTATGGCTAGCTAATAGTTGCAAAGTGCATGATGATCATTCTAAATAATAACAAGAATGTAGAATCAAAGAGTATATCCTTCATAATTCTCAAGAATTTATAGAATGGTAATGATGCATAAAGTTCTAGGAGGTATACTTGTACTATGCAATGACATTTAATCAGGTAGCAAGTCATTTACCACATGGGGTTTTGTTGCATTGACATTAACATACAAAATAAATAAAATTGGGAAGTATTTTTCCCCATAATGTGTAAAATGATATATTTTTGAGCAAATATAATCTAAACCATCTTCTAGGTTTGTTATGAAATGCAAAATACATAGGTAAGGAGGGGTTTTTTCAAACACATGGAAAAAACCATCTGGGTTTGAGCTAAAAATACAAATCCAAATATATTGAAAAAATTTAATGAAGAACTTTCTACAAAAAAAGAATGTAAAAAACCCAATACATTCTTTCATGGCCACGACCAATAAATCATTTTTTCTTCTCAAAGCAAGAAAAACCCATATGTGTTTGTTTTTAAAATTGCAAACACAATTTTTTTGAAAGGAATAGATTGAAGTTTTTCTTTCAAAAAGGGGTAGAAGAAATGCCAAAGAAAACTAGTACCTCCTTCATGTCCATGGCCTAAAGGTATTTCTCTTCTTCAAAATATGGCTCTTTTGTGAGAAGCCGAAAAACCCACCTAGGGTTTGTGGAAAAAATTGCAAATACAAAAGTATTTAAAAAGATATCATGGAGATTTTGGAACAAAATAAAAAGTGTACAGAAAACCCTATTCCTTTCTTCATGGTCATGGATACAAGGTTTGTTTCTTTTTAAAAATTACAAAATGCATCTAGAGTTTGATTATTTCAACTTCAAGTTCAGAAAAAGGCTAGTTTTTGTTTCATTTTGACAATGGAAAAGCCTCCATTTGAGCTTTCATTCATTGAGATAAGGGAGAAAATAAAGGCTTGGGTTTAGTAAAAAGATTACCTAAGCTTTTTTTCTCATTTTCTTGCAATATGCAAAGCATTTTTTATACAATAAGCTTTTATTTAATCTTCAGAGAGTCACCAATGGCAACTAAAATAGAAGAAATCCCATAGAGAAGAAATGAAACAACAAAATGATCAGGAAAATACAAATGGCCACAACCTTATCTCATAAAATTGCCTTCAAAAGATGGAAAATATATAGATTTTGATGCAAAAATTCTTTACCTCTTGTTTCCAAGTAGAAGCCACAAAAATTTCATCAAAGTATCAACCAAAAACCAGTTAGAAATCATGTTTTATGTGCATTCAATGAAACCTTCATGGTAGCTAGGTGAGAATCCTCTAGAAGTTCAATCCAAAATGAATGAATATCTTTCCTTTTCCCATCTTTTGTTTAGGGTTAGAAATCCTATGGAGGTTGATGGGATTTTTTTCCTTTCCTAAAAAAATTGCAACACAATTTAGTTGTTATGTGGGTTGAATGATGAAGTTTATGAGTTAGGCATTTTTTGCCTTATATTTCATTTGAGAAGCATGTTCCTTGTATTTAAATAATTCTAAGTCCTCTAAAATTTGGAATATATAAGGACTTTAAAATATGCCTTCCAAGGAGTGTGGAATGCCTTTATGCTCACATAGGCTAAATTATGGGCCTTTTCTTTGTCTTTGAAAAACAAGAGGGTTGTTAACTAAGTCATAGTCATGTCATTTTGGCCTTGAAATGTAGAAGTGGAGGAGAGTCAAAATTGGTTGAATTCCTTGGAGGAATTAATTTTTCTTGAATTCTTTTACATGCATTTGAATATATCTTTTGTTTTACATCTTTAATCAATTGTAAGGCATGATTTGAGTGATTTGTAAATCACTTTTATTTTATGTCATTTATAATTCAATATTGATGTAATCCAAAGAGGTGGTGGGGCCTCTTTTTTCATTATTTTTGAAATTTAAATTAATTTATTTTAGTGAAGTATAGGTATGTGCAAGATCATGATGGGCCAAAAAGTGGCGATATGATGGGTATGTGTAGGGTATGTAGCTAATGAATTTTTTAACCCAAAATTGATGAAATGAAAAAAGTTTTTAAAGGATATTCTTAGCTTTCCACCAATATAAATTATGTATTACTTTGAATTTAATAAATAATTATTATTCATTTTCTATTTGAATTACGACTAAAGTCCTAATTGATAGGTTGATTGAAAAGCATCTATAGTTTTCAAATAGTATCACATTTTTTGAATCTAAAACATGTGTCACATTCTATGTTTTGCATACAATAGGATTAAAAAAAAATGAATTTCATGAAGTTTTGATTAAGTTAAGGTGGTTAGACATACAAGCTTTTATATTTTTTAAAAGTTGTAACAAAAAATTCATAATTAATTATTTAATTGAAAAAAAATTATAAAAAGGTATTCATCACATTGGGACATGAGTCCTCTACTTATATCTAAAATATTATAAAATATATTATCATTTTATTGCGGTTAGGGTGGTCAGACAGACACCTACTTCTTATTTTTTCTCTGAAATTTAAGGACTACTGCATTGAAATTTCAAATTTTAACCATTTAATAGTTTTTTTTTTTAAAATAAACCTTGTAGTTTAGAAACTACATTCAATTTTCTATATATTCTATTCTTACATGTTTTTGAAATAATATAGAAAACTTATTCAAATTTTTATGTCAAGTTGCCTAACTCTGATTTTTTTCATTTTTTTACCACTTAAGGGCTTGTTTTTTCCATGATGATCCTACACATACCCATATTATAAATCACTTAATCAAATTATTATTGTTTTGAATACAAATTAGAGTCTTATGCTTTTGGAAAAGCACTAAAAGTGTGGTTCAAGGCTTCTGAAGACCAATGATCACTGGCAAACATGAGGGATGTATGAGAGGTTGCTTTGACTGATTTTGGAAGAAAAGGGGTTGTTTGGAGGCATTTTTGTCACATTTTTAGTATGGCTATAGTCCTAGATTGACTTTGCTTCATGTGGAGGGAAGTTTGGAGTGTTTCTAGAAGGTTCTTTTCCCCCTTTTCTATTGCATCCAACCAAAATCTTCTAGATAGAATCATGTGAGATTATTTGTTGTTTTTTGCTTAACTTTGACAATCTTTGTTATTGGAGTTAGTTCTTTCTTTCCAAAAAAGTGATAGCTTGGCTTTGGAGTTATCTTTTTAGTAAGAGCACTATTGTAACTCAGATGGACTTGTAATGACAATTGAGTACTTTGAATCAATGAACTTATTTGTTAAATTTATCTTTCCTTGTAGTCTTATCTCACGGTTAACCACCTATTTAGTAGAAAATGCATTGTTACATGTTATAAGTTGTGTTAGTTAATGCAAGTGTTGTTAGTTGTGAAATTTTTTTTCCTTCTAAGAGTCCTAAAAACCTCCTTATAAATTACTTATGTGACAATACATGTGAAAATGAGTTGTTTGAACTAGGATTTGTCACTATTTTGAATGTGTATAGGCTATTTGCAGGTCTTAGTTTTTTTGGTGTATCAACCTTAGTAGTTTCAGTTAATGTTCATTTTCATGCATTTTTTACCCTTTTCCTTAGAAATCATTTGTTTCGGTGACATCAAAAGGGGAGCCAACCCATAATCTAGAGGCCTACTTTCACAATAGGATACTTACAATTTGAAAGTAGTCCCATGTTAG
Organism: Sequoia sempervirens; assembly: GCA_007258455.2. Classification (NCBI taxonomy): domain Eukaryota; kingdom Viridiplantae; phylum Streptophyta; class Pinopsida; order Cupressales; family Cupressaceae; genus Sequoia; species Sequoia sempervirens. Next base: position 35,114 of record VDFB02256152.1, on the reverse strand, counting down.
TCAAAATTTGCTAAGCTATTTCATAGCTTGGTAGAGGGATACAAATTTGGCCAACTAACAATAATTTTAGGAAATTTGGCATAAATAAGTATAAATACAAGATTATTTCACATATTTTCTCCTAACAAGATCTAGGAATTTTTGATATCAAACATTCTAGCAAGTCTGTTATAACAAGATCATTCAAGAGTTGATTATCACACATTTTGGAGCTACTTTCAAGATTCAAGAATCATGTCAAAGTCATCGAGCATCATGGTTTTTTTGAGCTAACACTTGTGATGTAGGGGCTCATGATTCAAGAAAGCATTCAAGTCAAGATCCATATAATATAATCAAGAATCAAGATCCAAATTCATGCTAGCCATTACATACAAGATTCACATCCTTCACTTCAAGGGTTGGGTGAGTTGCAACATTGTTTGTTCATTCATCATTCCTCCTTTATATTTTATTTCATTTCAAGGTTTGATTACCAAAATAGGGTTGGACAAAGGTAAAACCATATCCACTAAGAAAACAACATTTTTTCCTCTTTCTGATGTGTGATTGTAGATCTAGGTGGTTTAGGTTAAATATCCATTGAAGAGCAATATTGGAGAAAATTTGTCATGTTGTCAAAGTTGTCACCTTGTTTGCAAGATCATGGAAAGTCACCTATAGAGTAGAATTCAATGTTTCAGAACTAGAGTTTTGATAGGAGGAAAGTTACAACAAATCACTAGAGGATTCTAGAGTTTTATATCAACCCTAATACTGATACTAAATGGCCACTTGTGGTGTATGAGCCCTAGTATACATATTTTTAGGGATTTTCTATAGATCTTGATTTAGTAGTTCTAAATTTGGATTTCGACCTAAAACCCTAAAATGGGACTAAATCACCCTACTAGTGTATGAGTCACAGTGCACATCAAAAAGTAACATTTATAGGATTTCAGACCTTCTTTCAAACTTCTTTAGTTTCTAGGTTCACCTATGTTTCATCTCCACTTTATTGTTCTAATTTAACTTCTTTTCTAGGCCATTTACTTAAGTCTTGCATATCATTTAAATTTCTTGTCTTTGCAAGCCCTAGCTTGGAGGTGAACCCTCTTTTAGCCTTTAATCACACCCTAGGACACCTTATTGCAAATCTATTTTACCAATTCTATCCTTTGGAATATCTTTGGAGGAGAGAGAATATTCTTTGGAATATTCTCATGGGTGAGGAAAAATGATACTTTGCAATTAATTTTTTTTTTAACTATGCAAAAAGGGGAAAGAATATTCCATTGGTTCATATTCCCCTTTTTGACGAATGTGCAAAGGAGGAATATTCCCTTGCAAGTGGAAGAATTAGTAATTTGATAATTAAAACAAAGTTTCAACTATGCAAATTAGGAGAATTATATGATATTAATTAAATAATTTATTTAATGGAGATCAAATGAAAAAGCAATGGATGAGATTGATTTGATCTATCAATGGTCACAAATGAATGGAAGATGAAACATGGATCAATGATTCTCATCAATGGATGAGAATCAAATATTACATGGATCAAGAAAAGATCAAGGGCTCACAATCATGCAAACAAACACTCTTTGCAACAACTTTAAAAAGTTGTTTCAAAGTTTGTTTGGAGTAATCATTGCCTTTTTTTGGAGGAAAATAGGAGAATATTCCCTATGCAAGTGGATGAGAGGGAAATTAGAAATTTAGTAAATTAAAACTAAATTTGAATGTGCAAGATGAGGAATGTGAGGATATTCATTAAACTATTGATTTATTTAATGTGTAATGCCCCGCCGTGCGAACCCCAAAGGACTATAAAACAATAATCACAGCACAATTTTTTTTTTTTTAAAGTAACTAAACATAACATACATGCAAAAACACATTAAGCCATGACATGAATTTCATTTAAATAGATTCATTAACACATACATCCCTTGGGGTACACGAGGAGTCATTACGAAACTTAGATCCGCACAACGACCATAAAGAATAAAAACCAAGATATAATCCATAACCAAAATAATCATTAACAAATACAACACATACATGATAAAGCATTGATAAGAGACCATCTGATTACATAAATACAACATATGCATGATTAACTTAACACATTGAATAACAACTGCCAATAGCCACATAAGATTTAACGTTACATTACAATACAATGATCAAGATGCACAATGATACAAAAGTGGTCCCAATCATAAATGGAAACCATACACGAGATAACATGATACAAATGAATACAAAATATCACAACTGGCTCCAAGACAAATACAACTCTGGAGTCACTGCATCTGCTCCAATCCGCACCTCTCGATCCTCGACTGGGGACCCAATGGGGTGCTTAGCACGTTCCACCCGACCATGTGAGTCCGAAGACCCACCCCCCGTGCTAGGAGCTGACAAGAAGAGTCCTCAACCAAGAACATCCCAACACGGAATCACAAGACTCCCAATATACAAAAGTATCATAAACTTCAAGAATTGCAACAACATCCAAGAGTCAACATAATAAATTAAGATCACAAATCTCATCACATAAATCAACGCAATGACCAATAAATAAGTAACCAAAGGATGATCATGAAACACTTCCAACCAAACTAAATTAATAAACATAATACAATTCCAAATTACAATACGATAACATCATATCACAGTATCAAAAGAGTACAAGGTCATAAGTCCAATATCAATGAGATCATACAAATCCTCAAAGTACACCAAAGATGTATCAAGGCAAAATCATTAATCAAGATAAATCCAAAAATCAACAATCTATACCAACTCCCACAATCACAATAAAGTAAAACACATGGGCAACTAGGGGAGAGTGTCATCGCATAGCCCACATGGGTTCTCCTGGCCCTTCCTCCCAAACTGAGGCGCCGGCCCCCATCTATGGATCTCCTGTGCTCTTCCTCCCAACTGGAGGCGCCGGCACCATAGGGTAGCTCATGCGGAGCCGATAACCTCTCATGAGGACGAGGTTATGACCTTGCCAACCACGGCCTTCTCAGCCTTCCATTAGTCTGCGGAAGCACTAATGAAGATGAGGCATCCATTTTTTTTAAAATCTTGTAATGATATTACTACCCAACCCTCCTAAGTTAATTATTAGGTTTTCACTTGATTACCAACTCACTCGTGGGTTCTCCTGTGCTCTTCCCCTTACGCGGGGCGCCGGCCCCCCACGAGGAGCCACTCTCCCTAGAGACCCAACAACATAAAAATCAAGGGTTGTACCATCATAATACGAACAAAGAATCACAACATAAAAGCATGTGAGGTATTACCCATCTCGCTAACAAGTACAAAATCGGAGTCTCAACAATTCTCGTACAACCCTTTTCAAAATCCTGATACCAAAACACTTGCCACTTCAAAGGCATATAAAAAGAGAAAACATCAACTGACAATCATCTCAAGCCTCTGGAAGTATCTCAAAAAGAATAAAAACCCACAACCAAGGGTAAAAAGAAGCAACACAAGTTTTCCCTCAATAATTCCAACACAAGGATAGAATTTCCCCCAAATAAGAGATTAACTCCAAAAGTCAAAGGAAGTTTCATCAAACCCCATCCATAAATCAATCAACTCTAAAACACAAATACAATCCAAATAACAACAATGGGGTTACCTCACAAGGAATCATAGAAGAAAAATTAACCTTTAAATCAACAAGAATCACTCAACATCCAAAAGCCACCAATTAGGCATTCCACGGGAGACCTCAATTTTCTCCTCACAAGAATCCCTTAGATTGGTACGTAAATCACCATCATCAAAATCAGTAAACATGGAAACAACAACAATTATCTATTCACATTAACAATTAGAATAACCAACAGCCAATAAAAACCTCAAGTTCTAAATAACAATCCATATAAGAACCTCATCAATTAGACACCCGAATTGCCATAAAATGATCCACTAGCTAATAATCCAAATGAAATGATTAAGAATGGAAACTCAATTCAAGGAATAATTTACTACCATAATGAAGTCAACTAGAGTTTAATTATAATACTTAACCACGGCCTAGGATACACAATTCCATAAAAGTTTAGTACAAACACCCATGACATGTCACTCAACAATTTCTTAATTAGAATATATAATTAAGAGAATCATTGTTCCTAGTAAATTTCTATAAGATGAGAGGAGTTGGATATTAAGACAATGTCGATTTAATTCATAAACTAAAAGAAATATAAAGTAATTAAAAGATACCACCAAATTAATACTATAAAATTAGAACACAAAATAAGAGAACATATAAGAAGAATTAAATATGTACTTCATATTTTAATTTCCACTATATTAAAAGAAATCCCAAGTTAATATTTTCAACCTACCTTTCCATTTAAAATTAGATACAATAATCAGTAATATTCCTTATCCTTAATCTCATAATTGAATTAAAAGATTATTTCCCTCGACCATGATATTTGAGACAATCTTAATACAATTTCCTAGTTATTTAGCTTACACACTAATCTTACCATTCTACTCTAAGGGTTGTAAAATAACAATATTCACCTACAAATTAACAAAGAATAAACCATACTGATTGTGGTAATAATAATATCCTAAACTTCTTATTCTTCTTAGACAAATATGCAAATCATAATCTTCATTCGATTTTCAGTGTTAAGGAAACTTAAATTTGTTTATCTTTATTAGAGTAACCATTTAAAATCAACATCGTCATTTAATTAGATTCTATAAGTACTTCAAAATACCACTCACTCCATTTAATTCTCTTCTACTTTTAATTATAAATCTACTTATTTAATTCCTTTATCTTCGTTCTCCAAAAATAAGTTCTATATATGATGTATCTATGTAAATATATATAACTAAAACCTTTTTGCTAAAGTTAAAAATTTAAAAATATTAACTTATTTGATTTCACTAATCCACTAATTTCCTTTTAATGAAATTAATACATATTTAAGATAATAAAAGGAGGAGAGATATTATCAACTAATTGAAAACCTATAAACTATCAAACTATAAGGCTACACAACCATTAGATAAGCATTAAATCAATACAAAAGCAATACAACTTAAAGATCAAAAGCATCTACTAACAATCAATCCAAAAGAATAAATAAGAATGAAGACTCAACTCAAGGAACAATTTGTGTTCATTGACTACCATAATTAGATCCACTAATTTGAACAAAAGTTGAGACAGGTTGACAATAAAATCAGAGAGATCATTAAACTTCCTATTATGTTCAAGTGCGAGGCAAAGACAGGTGGACAGTAAAATCAGAGAGATTATTTAATTTGTACACCCATGCAACTCTAAAATTTGCAACTATGAAAGAGGCAAAGGTTTCAGGAAGGCTATACAAATCTGTACAATGACTCAATTCTAAATGCTGTAACAGTGACAGACTGCCCAGTATTTTAGAAGGTGAATATTAGACGTTGCAGCTGAGGGAGGTGTTCAATGGTATCAGGGAGGCTATATACTTCTGTACAACGCCTCAACTCTAGAAGCTGAAACTGTGACAGGTTACCAAGTATATCAGAAATTGAATTTTATACGTTGCCGCTGAGATGGGTCGCCAATGGCTTCAAGGAGGTTATTTAAATTTGCACACTCTCCTAAGTATAAATGCTGCAGCGGTGATAGGCTGCCAACGGTATCCTGGAGGTTATACAAATTTAGATTATGGAACCATGCGAAGGAGCTCATCTAAACATTGTATCCAATAACATCAATTTCTCTCAGCTTCGACTGGACAGAGGTAATTGGCAAAGGCTTGAGACATTGCGCAGCCCAAGAGAATTAAATAATCTGCTCACTGGTCCTCAATTTCTTCACGTGAACAATCTGCTCATTGATGGCATCAGAGAAGACACACGAACCAAGCTTCCTCCAAGTTTGAGATGGCTACGGTTGCAAAAAACGTGATAAGACACCTTGCTTCAGTCTTATGGATAACATTCAGGATTTTTGATAACAAAATCAGAGAGTTTTAATTAAATCTATACACCCTACCATGTTTAAGTGTTGCGGCTGTGTCAGGTTGCCAAGTATACCAGAAAGTGAATGTTGGAAATTGGAGATATCGCCATCTACTTGCATTATTATCAAATTCCAAATGTTATCCACCGGTCTAAAGGGAAGGCGAAAGGTGAGGTGCAAATACGTGACTCAAGAACAGGAGAATAATGTACAACTTTTCCTTTTTTTACACATTACTGCTTGCTGGCGAGTTTCCAGAGATGCGCTCAAGTTTGAAGATGGAAATTAAACTTCACCAGATCAATGGAGGGCTCTTTTATTTTATTAAAAACTGATAATATCTTATTTTCAAATACTGCAACTGTGATAATTTGCCAGAAAATTCAAGCAGGTTATTTAAATCTTTAATCTTCCCATCATAATTAAGCGCTACAGCTTAGACAGATTGATAAGGGATCAGGGAGCTTATTTACATCCTCGCACCCTTCTGTGTTCAAGTAACGACACTGTAACAGGTTGCTAAAGGAATCAAGGAAGTTGTTTTAAACTGACTATATTTTAGTTCCAATTGCTGCAGCTAAGATGGAATCAAGAGGGGGGGAAACATTTAAATCGCAAACTTCATACCACTGATGATAGTAATTGGCTTGATAGGGCGTGTTTGTAAGGCAAGTTATACTAGCTAAGATTTGGCTTCCAATGAAAGATGCACAAGGGTTTATACTGTTGAGTTTAACAAATCATTATGAATGTCTTTACTGGACTGTTATCTATATCGCAGTATTTCCAACTTTAAAAGTCCTCAACACTTATCATGCATGCTTCAATTCTAAAACCCCGATGCTCGATTTAACACCAATAAAGAGTCACAAATTGGTTTAGAAATTTGCTAATGTTAACAACCGAGAGTTCATCATCATTCAAGTGGAATAAGTAAGACATACCTGTGAAAACTCCTTTCATCCTAGCCTAGGCTCCTTACTAAATGTTCAGTGTTAATAATCTGAATTATTTCCTATACCTTCTTTCCTCGTCCTTGCCCAAAATCTGTATCCGACCCCTCTCAGATGAAACCGGTTTTGCTTTCCTTTATTTGGATCCTCCAAGAACTACGATACTCCTTATGCTCGCCATATCTGAAGTTGAAGACGCTGCCCATTTTCTCCCTCCCACCTGATTTGGAAAACTTTGTTTATAATTTAATTCATGGTGTCTTTTCCACTCCCATCGGAGAACCATTCGACTACCATCACTTATTATGATTTCTTTGATGATATCTTTTACACTCCCACTAGGAGACCGTTGCACTTCCATAAGTTACGATTGCATGCCAGCCACAACATGAATTCATCATTTTATAATTGAATCTTTAATATATAACCAAATAGATACATATTTAATAATTTACTCCTTCTTTTAGTTACAATAAAATATATTTATTTTAATAAATATTTTCACCTTAATTTATTTAAACTTAAGTACAATTTTAATATTTAATCCTTTCTATTATTTTCTCATTCTTAAATTTATTAATCGAATTTAATCATTAAATAATAATTACCTTTCCTCAACTAATCCGATTACTAAATCCCAATGATAATTCAATTAATGTTTATTATGGAATCTAATTCTTTATTTAATTCCAAATAAATCAAATCCAAGCATACACAAATACTCACACAAAAGTTTAGAACAACAGACACGGAGGGGTATTACATCCTCCCCCCCTTAAAAATTGACTTACTCCTGGAAGTCGAGCTCAATCATAAACATGGTAACACAACAATATCAATTGCTCATAAGAACCTCAACACTATAAATTAAAACATCAATTAAACGTCATCAATTAAGCAACGAAAATTAAACAACCCAAAATAAGGAAATGATACCAAAATGAAAGTGCTAACGGGGTTGCAACCAGACCAATTTTTCAGACACAAGAATGGGTGACGAACTAGGTTGGGAAAACTTTCTTGTCAGTTCCTATTTTTCCACGTCAATCCCATTGGGTGTTTATGATGCTCGCCCTGTCCTGACAAAGCAGGTGGAATCGAGACTTAGTTCCTGCAATCCTGCATGCAAACAAACGTTGTGCACCATACATATATATCGCAAATACATCATAAGAGGAATTCCCAGCATAGTAGGGCACTCGCGAGCGAGTGATACCACACTGTCCCTCCCACCAAACCACACCTAATAGTCAAAACAATTCTAGTAACTCGTAAACAGTTTGCTTCTTGTTAGTTAAGTAATATTCACATAAGGATGCTAACCATAAAACTAATTTTTCTACTGTATCAAAATGAATTACTACTTGAAATTATAAGTATGTATACCTACATATTGCAATTGCATTACCTTCATCACCACGTTTTTGAAGCCAACTTCCTGTAAATCAAAAGCTACCATAGAACATTGCACATTAGTACCAATAAATCAAGTTGCATCTTATCCTCAAGATACTATATTCTACTAAAAATCATAGAATAATTACCCACAAAACCTCACATTTTCGTTAAAACTCATAATTTTCACACAAAGAACTTCACTTTACTCATTATTCAACACCAAATTTCACATCAATTTTAATAAAAAGGGGTAAAATTTTACACCTTCACAAATTCAAGAAAACATAATTCATTGCTCAAGGACAACAAAATCGCAGATTCCACGCACACCATACATATTCACACACATAAAACACATCACCAAGAAACACATCACACAAAACTCAAGGGTACATAGAGCATCCCTGACAGGAAGGATATCGGTGCATTGCGTACTACACCGAGGGTCCTATCCTTTCCCATCAGTTTCCTGCACCATCGACCCGACACCAACTAATAGAAGAAATTCAAGTCCACATCAATCACAAAAAGCAAGTAAAACTCAAGACTCATGGGTCTAAGCGCAAGGTTACATAGTGAGCACACATAGTGCCCAGTGTATGAACCTATGCTCTGATACCAATGTTGTAATGCCCCGCCGTGCGAACCCCAAAGGACTATAAAATAATAATCACAGCACAATTTTTTTTTTTTTAAAGTAACTAAACATAACATACATGCAAAAACACATTAAGCCATGACATGAATTTCATTTAAATAGATTCATTAACACATACATCCCTTGGGGTACACGAGGAGTCATTACGAAACTTAGATCCGCACAACGACCATAAAGAATAAAAACCAAGATATAATCCATAACCAAAATAATCATTAACAAATACAACACATACATGATAAAGCATTGATAAGAGACCATCTGATTACATAAATACAACATATGCATGATTAACTTAACACATTGAATAACAACTGCCAATAGCCACATAAGATTTAACGTTACATTACAATACAATGATCAAGATGCACAATGATACAAAAGTGGTCCCAATCATAAATGGAAACCATACACGAGATAACATGATACAAATGAATACAAAATATCACAACTGGCTCCAAGACAAATACAACTCTGGAGTCGCTGCATCTGCTCCAATCCGCACCTCTCGATCCTCGACTGGGGACCCAATGGGGTGCTTAGCACGTTCCACCCGACCATGTGAGTCCGAAGACCCACCCCCCGTGCTAGGAGCTGACAAGAAGAGTCCTCAACCAAGAACATCCCAACACGGAATCACAAGACTCCCAATATACAAAAGTATCATAAACTTCAAGAATTGCAACAACATCCAAGAGTCAACATAATAAATTAAGATCACAAATCCCATCACGTAAATCAACGCAATGACCAATAAATAAGTAACCAAAGGATGATCATGAAACACTTCCAACCAAACTAAATTAATAAACATAATACAATTCCAAATTCCAATACGATAACATCATATCACAGTATCAAAAGAGTACAAGGTCATAAGTCCAATATCAATGAGATCATACAAATCCTCAAAGTACACCAAAGATGTATCAAGGCAAAATCATTAATCAAGATAAATCCAAAAATCAACAATCTATACCAACTCCCACAATCACAATAAAGTAAAACACATGGGCAACTAGGGGAGAGTGTCATCGCATAGCCCACATGGGTTCTCCTGGCCCTTCCTCCCAAACTGAGGCGCCGGCCCCCATCTATGGATCTCCTGTGCTCTTCCTCCCAACTGGAGGCGCCGGCACCATAGGGTAGCTCATGCGGAGCCGATAACCTCTCATGAGGACGAGGTTATGACCTTGCCAACCACGGCCTTCTCAGCCTTCCATTAGTCTGCGGAAGCACTAATGAAGATGAGGCATCCATTTTTTTTTAAATCTTGTAATGATATTACTACCCAACCCTCCTAAGTTAATTATTAGGTTTTCACTTGATTACCAACTCACTCGTGGGTTCTCCTGTGCTCTTCCCCTTACGCGGGGCGCCGGCCCCACGAGGAGCCACTCTCCCTAGAGACCCAACAACATAAAAATCAAGGGTTGTACCATCATAATACGAACAAAGAATCACAACATAAAAGCATGCGAGGTATTACCCATCTCGCTAACAAGTACAAAATCGGAGTCTCAACAATTCTCGTACAACCCTTTTCAAAATCCTGATACCAAAACACTTGCCACTTCAAAGGCATATAAAAAGAGAAAACATCAACTGACAATCATCTCAAGCCTCTGGAAGTATCTCAAAAAGAATAAAAACCCACAACCAAGGGTAAAAAGAAGCAACACAAGTTTTCCCTCAATAATTCCAACACAAGGATAAAATTTCCCCCAAATAAGAGATTAACTCCAAAAGTCAAAGGAAGTTTCATCAAACCCCATCCATAAATCAATCAACTCTAAAACACAAATACAATCCAAATAACAACAATGGGGTTACCTCACAAGGAATCATAGAAGAAAAATTAACCTTTAAATCAACAAGAATCACTCAACATCCAAAAGCCACCAATTAGGCATTCCACGGGAGACCTCAATTTTCTCCTCACAAGAATCCCTTAGATTGGTACGTAAATCACCATCATCAAAATCAGTAAACATGGAAACAACAACAATTATCTATTCACATTAACAATTAGAATAACCAACAGCCAATAAAAACCTCAAGTTCTAAATAACAATCCATATAAGAACCTCATCAATTAGACACCCGAATTGCCATAAAATGATCCACTAGCTAATAATCCAAATGAAATGATTAAGAATGGAAACTCAATTCAAGGAATAATTTACTACCATAATGAAGTCAACTAGAGTTTAATTATAATACTTAACCACGGCCTAGGATACACAATTCCATAAAAGTTTAGTACAAACACCCATGACATGTCACTCAACAATTTCTTAATTAGAATATATAATTAAGAGAATCATTGTTCCTAGTAAATTCCTATAAGATGAGAGGAGTTGGATATTAAGACAATGTCGATTTAATTCATAAACTAAAAGAAATATAAAGTAATTAAAAGATACCACCAAATTAATACTATAAAATTAGAACACAAAATAAGAGAACATATAAGAAGAATTAAATATGTACTTCATATTTTAATTTCCACTATATTAAAAGAAATCCCAAGTTAATATTTTCAACCTACCTTTCCATTTAAAATTAGATACAATAATCAGTAATATTCCTTATCCTTAATCTCATAATTGAATTAAAAGATTATTTCCCTCGACCATGATATTTGAGACAATCTTAATACAATTTCCTAGTTATTTAGCTTACACACTAATCTTACCATTCTACTCTAAGGGTTGTAAAATAACAATATTCACCTACAAATTAACAAAGAATAAACCATACTGATTGTGGTAATAATAATATCCTAAACTTCTTATTCTTCTTAGACAAATATGCAAATCATAATCTTCATTCGATTTTCAGTGTTAAGGAAACTTAAATTTGTTTATCTTTATTAGAGTAACCATTTAAAATCAACATCGTCATTTAATTAGATTCTATAAGTACTTCAAAATACCACTCACTCCATTTAATTCTCTTCTACTTTTAATTATAAATCTACTTATTTAATTCCTTTATCTTCGTTCTCCAAAAATAAGTTCTATATATGATGTATCTATGTAAATATATATAACTAAAACCTTTTTGCTAAAGTTAAAAATTTAAAAATATTAACTTATTTGATTTCACTAATCCACTAATTTCCTTTTAATGAAATTAATACATATTTAAGATAATAAAAGGAGGAGAGATATTATCAACTAATTGAAAACCTATAAACTATCAAACTATAAGGCTACACAACCATTAGATAAGCATTAAATCAATACAAAAGCAATACAACTTAAAGATCAAAAGCATCTACTAACAATCAATCCAAAAGAATAAATAAGAATGAAGACTCAACTCAAGGAACAATTTGTGTTCATTGACTACCATAATTAGATCCACTAATTTGAACAAAAGCTGAGACAGGTTGACAATAAAATCAGAGAGATCATTAAACTTCCTATTATGTTCAAGTGCGAGGCAAAGACAGGTGGACAGTAAAATCAGAGAGATTATTTAATTTGTACACCCATGCAACTCTAAAATTTGCAACTATGAAAGAGGCAAAGGTTTCAGGAAGGCTATACAAATCTGTACAATGACTCAATTCTAAATGCTGTAACAGTGACAGACTGCCCAGTATTTTAGAAGGTGAATATTAGACGTTGCAGCTGAGGGAGGTGTTCAATGGTATCAGGGAGGCTATATACTTCTGTACAACGCCTCAACTCTAGAAGCTGAAACTGTGACAGGTTACCAAGTATATCAGAAATTGAATTTTATACGTTGCCGCTGAGATGGGTCGCCAATGGCTTCAGGGAGGTTATTTAAATTTGTACACTCTCCTAAGTATAAATGCTGCAGCGGTGATAGGCTGCCAACGGTATCCTGGAGGTTATACAAATTTAGATTATGGAACCATGCGAAGGAGCTCATCTAAACATTGTATCCAATAACATCAATTTCTCTCAGCTTCGACTGGACAGAGGTAATTGGCAAAGGCTTGAGACATTGCGCAGCCCAAGAGAATTAAATAATCTGCTCATTGGTCCTCAATTTCTTCACGTGAACAATCTGCTCATTGATGGCATCAGAGAAGACACACGAACCAAGCTTCCTCCAAGTTTGAGATGGCTACGGTTGAAAAAAATGTGATAAGACACCTTGCTTCAGTCTTATGGATAACATTTAGGATTTTTTAACTAAATCAGAGAGTTTTAATTAAATCTATACACCCTACCATGTTTAAGTGTTGCGGCTGTGTCAGGTTGCCAAGTATACCAGAAAGTGAATGTTGGAAATTGGAGATATCGCCATCTACTTGCATTATTATCAAATTCCAAATGTTATCCACCGGTCTAAAGGGAAGGCGAAAGGTGAGGTGCAAATACGTGACTCAAGAACAGGAGAATAATGTACAACTTTTCCTTTTTTTACACATTACTGCTTGCTGGCGAGTTTCCAGAGATGCGCTCAAGTTTGAAGATGGAAATTAAACTTCACCAGATCAATGGAGGGCTCTTTTATTTTATTAAAAACTGATAATATCTTATTTTCAAATACTGCAACTGTGATAATTTGCCAGAAAATTCAAGCAGGTTATTTAAATCTTTAAACTTCCCATCATTATTAAGCGCTACAGCTTAGACAGATTGATAAGGGATTAGGGAGCTTATTTACATCCTCGCACCCTTCTGTGTTCAAGTAACGACACTGTAACAGGTTGCTAAAGGAATCAAGGAAGTTGTTTTAAACTGACTATATTTTAGTTCCAATTGCTGCGGCTAAGATGGAATCAAGAGGGGGGGAAACATTTAAATCGCAAACTTCATACCACTGATGATAGTAATTGGCTTGATAGGGCGTGTTTGTAAGGCAAGTTATACTAGCTAAGATTCGGCTTCCAATGAAAGATGCACAAGGGTTTATACTAATGAGTTTAACAAATCATTATGAATGTCTTTACTGGACTGTTATCTATATCGCAGTATTTCCAACTTTAAAAGTCCTCAACACTTATCATGCATGCTTCAATTCTAAAACCCCGATGCTCGATTTAACACCAATAAAGAGTCACAAATTGGTTTAGAAATTTGCTAATGTTAACAACCGAGAGTTCATCATCATTCAAGTGGAATAAGTAAGACATACCTGTGAAAACTCCTTTCATCCTAGCCTAGGCTCCTTACTGAATGTTCAGTGTTAATAATCTGAATTATTTCCTATACCTTCTTTCCTCGTCCTTGCCCAAAATCTGTATCCGACCCCTCTCAGATGAAACCGGTTTTGCTTTCCTTTATTTGGATCCTCCAAGAACTACGATACTCCTTATGCTCGCCATATCTGAAGTTGAAGACGCTGCCCATTTTCTCCCTCCCACCTGATTTGGAAAACTTTGTTTATAATTTAATTCATGGTGTCTTTTCCACTCCCATCGGAGAACCATTCGACTACCATCACTTATTATGATTTCTTTGATGATATCTTTTACACTCCCACTAGGAGACCGTTGCACTTCCATAAGTTACGATTGCATGCCAGCCACAACATGAATTCATCATTTTATAATTGAATCTTTAATATATAACCAAATAGATACATATTTAATAATTTACTCCTTCTTTTAGTTACAATAAAATATATTTATTTTAATAAATATTTTCACCTTAATTTATTTAAACTTAAGTACAATTTTAATATTTAATCCTTTCTATTATTTTCTCATTCTTAAATTTATTAATCGAATTTAATCATTAAATAATAATTACCTTTCCTCAACTAATCCGATTACTAAATCCCAACGATAATTCAATTAATGTTTATTATGGAATCTAATTCTTTATTTAATTCCAAATAAATCAAATCCAAGCATACACAAATACTCACACAAAAGTTTAGAACAACAGACACGGAGGGGTATTACATAATGAAAAGGAGATGCAAATATGATATTTAATTAAATAGTTTAGGTTATTTAATTAAATAAGAATAATTAGGCTAAAAATTAAATAATTTGCATTATTTAATTAAATCAGATGAAATTTTAGTGTGAGAGGGGGTGAATTAACCCGATTAGGTCAATTAGATTAATAGGTGAAAATGAGGCATTTAATTAAAAAATTAGGCTTATTTAATTAAACAAGCAAAAATAGGATGGGTTTGAGGATGAAATGATGTTAGTTAACCAATGTGATCCATTGAGAAATTTTTAGGTGTCTACACTCTCATCAAGATGATGATACACCTATGAAAAATATTCCACCAACTTTCTTGCCATCCTTCTAAGATTTATCCTCCAAAGACCCAAACCAATTCCTATTTGAGTTCAAAGTGTTGTGTTAGATCGACGACTACAAGAATGATAACTCAAAACTAAAACTTTTTTCCTCCACCCTAAAGGAGGCTACAATGCATTGGTTCATAGGATTGGCTTCAGGGTTAATAACCTCTTGGGATGATATGGAGTCTTCCTTCTTTGAAAAATATCATAGTTACTATAGATTTAGTGATAGGAAGGAGGAGGTTTTAAAATTAAGCAAGAACAAAGATGAAAGCCTAGAAGATTACTTGGATACATTTGTTGGCAACATAAGGGAAAAAATCTGAGAGGGGGAGTGAATTAGTTTTCTAGAAATTCAAAACTTATTCAACTTATTAACCTAATTCTCAAATCTGATTATTAACCATGAAAGCATAAATCATCAATACATCAAAAACACACATAACACCAAGATTTTTATGTGGAAACCTTGTTAGGGGAAAAACCATGGTGGAGGCTAGTCCACGAGATTATACCTTGTTAAAAGTATAAAAAAAATGAAATATGGGGATATGTGTAGGATCATGATGGGCCAAAAGTGGCAATATGATGGTTATTTGTAGGGTATGTGGCTAACGACATTTTTTTAATCCAAAATTGATGAAATGAAAAGGATTTTTAAAGAAGATTCTCAACTTTCCACTAATATAAATTATGCTTTACTTTGAATTTAATAAATAATTATTATTCATTTTCTATTTGAATTATGACTAAAGTCTTGATTGATAGGTTGATTGAAAAACATCTATAGCTTTCAAATAGTATCACATTTTTTGAATCCAAAAAATGTATCACATTCTATGATTCACATACTATAGGATTAAAAAAAGAAAAATTGAATTTCATGAAGTTTTGACCAAGTCAAGGTGGTCAAACATATGAGTTTTTATATTTTTAAAAAGTTGTAATAAAAAAATCATAATTAATTATTTAATTTTAAAAAAAATTACAAAAAAAATGCATCACATTTGGACACGAGTCCTCTACTTATGTTTAAAATATTATAAAAAAATATTTTCATTTTATTGTGGCTAGGGTGGTTAGATAGACTCCTACTTCTTATTTTTTCCCTGAAATTTAAGTACTACTATATTGAAATTTCAAATTTTCACCATATAAATTTTTCCTTTTTAAATAAACCAAGTAGTTTAGAAACTACATTCAATTTGCTATAGATTCTCTTCCTACATGTTTTTGAAATAATATAGATAACTTAAATTTTTATGTCAAGTTTCCTAAGTCTAATTTTTCTAAATTTTTTGCCACTTAAGGGCCTGTTTTGTCCATGATGATCCTACACATATTGATTAAGGTGGATCCAAGAAAATTGAAAATTTTATAGTCTCAAAATCTCATGAAATACACATCATCACATAGAGCTTTCCGACACGTTCCTGACGCAACTTGAACGGGCTCAAAAGGAGTTCGTATGCAGAAGATATGCATAGTCAAAGGTTCGGTCAAATAGGAAAATCAGGGGCTAGAAAAAAAGGGTGGAAAATTGATCATCTCAAAATGAGGAAAAAAAGAAACCAAGTTGTAGAGCTCATCGTGCTAATTCTAGAACTATTTTCAATTTTAAAAACATAGTCTATATGAGCAAAATAGAGCCGATTAAAGTTTGTAGACAAAAGGAGTTGACTAGTTAATGATGACATCAACATGTTGACATGGCATCATTTGGGCTTGACACATGGCATCCATATTGATGATGTGGTGGCATATTTGGCAGAGTGATGTGGCATGTACAGTTGGCCTGGACCAATAATTCTTTGACACATGTCATTGCTAGAGCAAATCATCATGTGCCATGTGGCATATTCTCTCTCCTACATGGCGAGTTGAACAGTTTGCAAAGTTGTTTTGTTCACTAAAAAATAGGTATATAGGATATGATCTTGTGGCCAACTATAGAGCATTATACTAGCCTACCATTGCACCGCAAGCATCACAGATAACTCTAAATGGGTGGCGGTTGTTTTTGTTTAGTTAAATTCTTAAATTGCATTCTAAAAATGGATGGCTTGGGGGTCGAATCAAAGACCTCCCCACCCCTAAACTTCCTCTCTACCACTACACCATTCATTTTTGGGCTCAATTTTGTTAAAAACAATAGCTAAAGCCAAAATTCCTTGAATTTAAATTAATTAACCCCTAAATTTAAAAGGTAGATCTCCTAATTTTAAAAAAGGATTTAAAGTAAATATTTTAAAGCTCATGAATAAGAAAATTAAAGGGAAAAAATAAACATGGGACTTTTTTTAAATGATTAAAAGGGAGATTTGAAGGATTTTAGGAGATTTTAAGGGGATTTGAAGATTATTTTGCAAATAAGGGAGTTCTTTTTAGGTTTCTGAGAAATTATTTTTTTAAGCCTAAATTATAAAGGTCATCCAGGGAAAATATTAAGGAGATTATTATGGAGAATTTATTGTAAAGGGGGGAGTTTGAAAATATTTTTACTTTGTAAAGGAGATATGGGTATATTTGCAAAATAATATGGTTTTAGCCCATATTAGCAAATAAATTGGTATATAATGGGGATGTTTTGGCTTGGAAAAAAGAAAAAAAAGTCTACTTGGAGAAATAATTCTAATGTGAGAATTTTGGAGAAGAATTACAAGGTGTTATTATACACCAAAAATTATAATAGTGAGAGTTTCGGAGGAATTTTATGTGAGTTCTTGAAGCTTGATATTGTAAGAAGGCATTTTCAGGTGCTTGGAAATATTAATGAAAGTGGTCCAACATTGAGAAGCAGACTTGAAGATGTAGTCCTTTGAAGGATGAACTTCGTCATCAACCTGTGTTTGATCTTTCTATCATCTATCCCATTCTTTTTCTATCTCCTATCTTATATTCTCAATAATTTTATTTTAGTTTATTTTTCAATTCACTATTTGAGTTCTAATCACAACATTTTAGTAATTAGTTATATGAATGTGAACTTATTTTGTAATTTCAACAAATAAACAACATAGTCACACAATTTTGTTGCGATAAGGGAAAACTGTAATTAAGATTAATTTGCAAGTTATTTTGTAAACCTCTAATTTCAGATGAAATTGGTATCAGAGCCAAGTTTGCAAGAAATTACATAAGTGAATGCTAACTAGGTTGAAACTGAAGCAAGGAGGAGGTGCACTTATCGAGTTCAATCCTGAGATCGGAAAACGAAGGAATTTTCCACAAGCAGAGATGGAAACTGAACAAAGTCCTATAGAGCTTGATGAGAAAGATTTTCAAAAAGCATTTCTTGAAATGAAGGCTATGGTGGAGGTTTTTTTCCAAGAGAGGAAAGAGCGACAAATGAAAAATGAAAGCAAGGATAGAAAGGAGGAAGTTGAATCCTTGTTGAAAGAAGAAAAAGGTAAAG
The DNA here is from genome assembly GCA_007258455.2 of Sequoia sempervirens. Taxonomy (NCBI): domain Eukaryota; kingdom Viridiplantae; phylum Streptophyta; class Pinopsida; order Cupressales; family Cupressaceae; genus Sequoia; species Sequoia sempervirens. The sequence goes on along the minus strand of VDFB02256152.1, from coordinate 16,448 downwards.
GATTAGGAGGTGGTGGTGACCCTCTTGAACCTCCATCCCCATCTTCCTCATCTTCTTCATCTTCATCTTCTTCTTCATCTAACTCTTCCAAAAAGAAACAACCTATTGGAGCCTAAAATTTTATGCAAATTTTAGGTTTCCATATTCAAAGAATTGATTTTGGCACTCAAAAATAAAGTTGAAAAATCATAACTTTGGATTTGTTATTTTTATACCAAACCACATTGCATACATGTTCATCTACCATATGGGAGTATGCATGCCATTTTTCAGTTTCATCTAATTAGTTTTGACAAAGTTTCAGAAGGCCAAGTTGAAGGGTTTTTGAGAAAATTTGCTATCAGCACATTGAAAATCCTGTTAAAGTGGTAAACTTTGAGGGTGAATATTAAGCAAATGGATAATGATAATGGCATAATGATTGGTGTCTTGAATTATCTACACCAAAGTATACCTCCATGACAATTTTTAGGTCTCTAGGGCATCATTTGATATTTTTGCAAAGCCAAAACCAAATGAATTTTACACAGTTTGGAAACTGCATTTCTAGAATAACTGCAAAATAGTCAACTTTGGTGTTTGATATTTCATGAACGGAGATGGTTGGTGAAAAACCATATTGCAAACATGTTCACCATTCCTAAATGAGCTAATATCCAAATTTATGGCTTCTCAAGATCACATTTGATATTTTTTCAAAAAGGGCAAATGGAAGGTTTCAATTGAGCTTGACAGTGCTAATTTTTAGAAAATGTCAAGTAAGCAACTTTGGGGATTTATAGTATTCATTTCTGAAAATTTCATGCCAAACAATTTTATGAGAATATTCTCCTATCACAACTCAACATGTATGTTAATTTTCATAGTTATCATAGGAGTTTTGATATGCTTTTTTATTGTTTTGCGATTGCCCCAAGCTAGATTTGGCGCTCCAAAAATGTTACAAATTTTGAAATTCTAAGAACGACCCAGTTGGTGTTTTGGCCTCAAATGTCTCCATCTTCAATGTTTTTGGATTATGAGGTCATTTGGTTTAGTAATTTTAAATTTCATTTTTCTTGCTACATGCCCTCGTTGGTCAGTTTACAAAGTACTTTGATTTGGCGAGTTGCTCAAAATCCATCAGAAACCCATTTCCAAAAATAATTGATCAAGTCCTTTGTAAATTTTTGTGGCTCCAGGATGCTCCATGTGCCTGCGGTGAAATTAATTTATTTGTCGAAATTGAAAAAATATTTCTTAAGTTCTAAAGTTCAAATGACATATATTTTGAAACATTAGGTATGTTTTAAAATGAATATGGATGCTTTGAAAACCATAAATATTTCAGTGTTTTATAAAGTTTAAAATTTGTAAAATATTTAGAAAATAAATAAGCAATGAAGAAATTTATTGGCAAGGGAAGTCGGAGTAAGTTTCCTCAAGTGAATATGTCATGCCGATGAAGATATTATTTTGAGGAATATAAACTCCATGTTTTTACTAAGGGGTTATAAGGTAAACAATTATTTTATCCACAAAAACATATTGGGTAAAATTTATAAAATATTTGCACAAGGAGTTGAAATATTTTCACCAAGGGTGGGGCAATTATTTTACCTAGAATATTTTAAATGATTGAAAGTAAATTTTCATGGAGAAAACTAAAAATATTTGAAGTGAGTGATTATTTTTGTTGAATAAAAATGCATGAAGTAAATACAAGGTAAAATACTTTCACTAGGACGAGAAACATTTTTCACCAAAGAAGTCATGAAGCGGGCAATTATTTTAGCAAGAGCTTGAAATTTTTAGCAAGGAATAATTACAAAAATTAATTCTTCACAAGAATGAAAAATGAAAGTGAAAGATAAAATATTTAATTTTCCAAAGGAAACTAATTGAATATTTTAAACAAAGAGGTGCACTCAAAGGAGGAATCACATTGGACAACTCTTGTGAAGGGTTGTAACCCTAAAATAGCAATGTATATATACAAAGTGAAATTGTATCATAAGAGATAAGATAGATTTAGGAGAAATAAGTAGGTTAGGTAGTTGGATAGGGTGGACTGTTGCCGAAATAAAAATCATGTTGTATATTGTAAAATCCTTTCAAATTATTTAATGGAGAAGAATGCATAAATTTGGTGAAATCCTTTCTTGGTGTTCATTGTTGTGATGAAATTATTTACATTTCTATCTGGTTGTCTCCAACTTGAGGTCTTTTAATCATTTAAATTAGAATATCAAGTATATCTATGATTTATCGAAATGTATTCCCATTTTGTGTGAATTAATCAATTGGTTTCTGCAAGTTAGATTTAAATTCTTTTGGATGAATCACAGTGATTTAAAGATTTCTTTTGGATAATTGAAGAAGAGGCTAGTAAGAAAATATTCCAGCACAATTTATGCAAGTCATAAATTTAGTGAAGTTTTATGCCAGTTATAGAACCTCATTCTCAAAGTTCCTAGCAACTAGAGTTAAGCCAAAAGGGGAAACCCATATTATTTACCTCTTGACTCCATAAGTCCAATAGAAGTAGGCACTGGTCACACCTTTTATATTTTAGAATTCCATAAAATCTTATTAAAACATCCATATCTTAATTTCAATACTACGAGTAGGAATAGTTATCAAGCTTTCATCTATTACATTTGTGCCATTGTAATAGATCCATCAATTCAGTCAAGCCATACAACCTTAAGTCTGCATTATTCACATAGGTACACCCACCTAGGTTTGGCAGCAGCTGAAAAGTAGAAAGCTAAAAACATTTGGCTTTGTCTGTTACCCTAAAATGTACCAAGAGATTGGAAACCTCTTGAGGTATTCTTACCTACGTTTTTGAGAGCTAACACAACCTCTGAAATCTAAAGTTGATTCACCTTTGTTGAAACTTGATGTTAAATTTGATTTGCTAATGTATAATGGAGAACTAGATGCAGAAAAACTTGATAATTGGATAAAACAAATTGAATTTTATTGTAGAATTCAGAATTTTACTGAGGATTCTCAAATAATCCAATTAGCCATGACAATCTATTGATGGAATCAAGTAAGCACAAAGGGAGCAAGAAAGGGAAGGAGAAAATGCAATAGAAAACTACTGTAAAGAAAGAGGACAAGAAGCCTTATTTCTCACATTGCAAGAAGAAAAGGCACAAAGATGCAAAGTGTTGGAAATTGCATCCTAATAAAAAATTGAAATGGTTCAAGGATCGAAAGGATAATCAAAAGACCACAACTATCATGCATGATCTCGGATCCCGTTCCAATGATGAAACCAAGATCTTAGTTGTGGGTATCAAAGGTAATATTCCTTTTGTCAATACTAGTTCCTATGCTTCTCCATCAAAGTGAAATGAAGTACCTATTGAAAGTAAGAGGAATGAATTGTTTCATATAAGGGCTATTGCTAAACAAACTAAGATTGATACACTAATAGATAGTGGGTCACAAGTTAATCTTATCTTAGAACAAGTTGTTAAGAAATTGGGATTAAAAACAACTCCTCATCCTAAACCATATCCATTGGTTTGGGTGCATGATAATGCTTAGCTACATGTGTCAAAGCAGTGTAAACTCTGATTTTCAATCACATCCAAGTTCATAGATGAGGTAGAGCTAGATGTAATTTTGCTTGACATCTATGGGATGGTTTTAGGTAGTCCTTACTTGTATGAAAAAAAGGCCATTTTCTATAGGGAAGATAATAAGTATCATTTGTTTAAGGATGAAATTGAATATATTGTAAAAGCTCATCACATGAAGAATGAAATATTTGTTGTAGACATAGGGCATATGAAAAAGATTGTAAATGAAAGCAATGCTTTAACTCTCATGTCTATAACAACTAGTGATACTAAGCATGAAGATGATACGGTGTCACAGACAATACAGTGTGACGATTAGTTGCAAGTAGAATCAGGCCTTCAACTAGAGGTGGTAAAAGAGGGTTTGAATGTTTCATTTTCTAACATTGTTCCTATTCAGGAGATCCAGAATGTTGATACTATTTCCTTCACAGTGTATTTAGTATTGTTGCTTGTTATTCTGCTAGTTATTTCTATGTGGATGGTGAATGTGATAGTGAATATTGATGAATATGCAGTAGATTGTATCAACAAAGCTATCTCATATTTCTTTGTGTTTGTGATGGGTCAAATGTTCAAAATTTTAGTAGGAAGGATAGATGATATTGGGAAAGTGGGGCGATATTTCCCTAGCTCAAATTATACATAAAATTGACCTTTTGGAGGTCCAAAAGCTTCTCAATGGGGAGGAATGATCCAAGTGGATCCAAAAAACTTAAAAAATTTCATAGTCTCAAAATCTCATGAAACCAACATCATCACATAGAGCTCATCGACACGGTCCTGACACAACTTGAATGGGCTCAAAAGGAGTCTGTATACAGAAGATATGCACAGTCAAATGACCAATCAAACAGGTGAATTAGGGGGAAAAAAGGTGGAAAATTGATCATCTCAAAATGAGGAAAAAATGACACCAAGTTGTAGAGCTCGTCATGCTAATTCTAGAACTATTTTTAATTTCAAAAATAGAGTTCGTATGAGCAAAATAGAGCCGGTCAAAGTTTGCAGACAAAAGGAGTTGACATTCAATGATGACATCAACATGTTGGTCTGTGGCATCATTTGGGGTTGACACGTGGAATCTGTATTGATGATGTGGTGACATATTTTGCAGAGCGACGTGGCATGTATAGTTGGCCTGTACCAATAATTCTTTGACACATGTCATTGCTAGAGGAAATCATCATGTACCATGTGGCATATTCTCTCTCCTACGTGGCGAGTTGAACAATTTGAAAAGTTGTTTTGTTCACTAAAAAAGAGGTATATAGGATTTGATGATCTTATGACCAACAATGGAGCGTTATACCAACCTACCATTGTGCCACAAGCATAACACATAACTCCAAATGTGTAGTGGTTGTTTTTGGTTAGTTAAATTCTTAAATTGCATTCTAAAAATGGATGGGTTGGGGGTCAAACCAAAGACCTCCCCACCCCTAAAATTCCTCTCTACTACTACACCATGAATGGTGTTGAGTCATTTTTGGGCTCAATTTTGTTAAAAACAATAGCTAAAGCCGAAATCCCTTGAATTTAAATTAATTAACCCCTAAATTTAAAAGATAGATCTCCTAATTTTAAAAAGGGATTTAAAGTAAATATTTTAAAGCCCATGAATAACAAAATTAAAGAACAAAAATAAACATGGGATTTTTTTTAAATGATTAAAAGGGAGATTTGAAGGATTTTAGGAGATTTTAAGGGGATTTGAAGATTATTTTGTAAAAAAGGGAGTTTTTTTAGGCTTCCAAGAAATTATTTTTGTAAGCCCAAATTATAAAGGTCATTCGGGGAAAATATTAAGGAAATTATTATGGAGATTTTATTGTAAAGGGGGGAGTTTGAAAATATTTTTACTTTGTAAAGGAGATATGGGTATATTTGCAAAATAATATGGTTTTAGCCCATATTAGCAAATAAATTGGTATATTGGTACAAGGGCACCCAAGCTCTTTAGGGGTAAGTTGAAGAGTTGGGAGAGTGTAGGGGACACGAAGATTTATCCAACATCTTAGAGCATCAATTATAACATTTTGAAACCTATAATGGATTTTGAAATGGATAAAAATATTAAAGTAGTCAAAAGTCCTGAGGGTCCTGATAAGGACCCTAGGACCAAATTGCAATGTAAGTGGACCAATAGTGTCCTAAGAATGTAGATAGGTTTACTTGTGTCAAACAAGGTTGAATTGACAAGTGCAATAAGTTTTAGAAGGTTTTAGTTAATAAGAGTTAATAAATGAAGAGTTGGAAATTCAAATTTTTGAAATCCAACTTTGGGCAGGAAAGTAGCTTTTAGGAGTTTTAATCACAATAATGTAATAAGATCAATTCTAATTAGTTGGGATAGTTGTGGAATGAGTCTATAAACTTGGAGAAAGCATTTGTATGGGGGGTTGGTTGATATTCCAAATATTGTATGGACTGCTACAAGAAATCAACAAAAACTTCAATCTTTTTTGCATTTTCTTGTGTTTTTCTGATGAACTATTGATTGCTATTGAAGATATGTACCATTGGATGATCTAGAGACTTTATTTCACATGTATTTAAACCTTTGCATGTCCTGATACATGTTTATAACTAGTTTCTTGTATTATATTGCTAACTGTCCTCAGGAAAGTAAAGATTTTTCACTAATTTTAAGAGTTTTTATGGATGAATGATCCATTTCATGGAAATTTTCGACTATGAAATATGAAATGGATCATATATAACTTTTATAATACAAAAATAATAAGATAACATGCAGGAAGGAAGGAATCTAGGGTGTACACTGAGTTTTCACAAGGCAAAGTGCATGAAAATGGAGCCTAAGGTATAGCAATGGGAGTTATCCCTAAACAAGGGGAATTTTTTTGAGTTGGGATTGACTAATTATGTTTATATAATGGTGTAAATTCAAAGATAAAGTTATGGAAGTGTCTAGAATGCTAGTTTTCAAGAAGCCCTAGTTTTGGAGCAATTTATTGAGGGTTTTGTGTTTAGGAGTCTTAAAGGTGTCATAGAAGCCTAAAAATTTGAAAATCCTTAGTTTGGAGACATTTTAACACATTTTTGAGAGTCTCATAGTTAGGGGATAAGAACGGAAAAGGGTTTCTTTAAAAAAGAGGGCTAATTAGGCCTAGATTTTGTGGAAACAACAGGTTTTGGGGAGTCTGATCAAAAACAAGTTCCATCGGGAATTTAGTATGTTGTGTAGCAACATGAAAAAAACTTGAAACAATCATTATATTGAGGATTCTTTTGGGGAAGTTGAGTGAAAAGTTCAAAAAACCATCACTGGAGGCCTAGTTGAGCTAGAAGCCTAGTCATGGTGAAAAAGTGGGTTTTTGTTTAAGTCAGAGGTTTGGGGCTTTGTAATCATTCAAGACAAGTTTTTTGAGTCTCTTAAGATATTTCCAAGGGTTTGGGTCCATAAGAGAAGGTGTGAGGTCATAAGTGCACTATTAAGGCTTGTCTCCTTAAGGTTGCCTAGAACAGGGTTTGAGAGTGCATCATTGAAATTCTTGAAAACATTGTGTTTCCTCCAAAGTCTCATACCCTCTGAATCATTTATAAAGGGGGTTTTTTGGCTTGGGAAAAAAAGAAATAATTCTACTTGGAGAAATAATTCTATTGTGAGAATTTTGGAGGAGAAGAATTACAAGGTGTTATTATACACCAAAAATTGTAATAGTGAGAGAGATTGTCAAGAATTTTATGCGAGTTCTTGAAGTTCGATATTGTAAGAAGGAATTTTTAGGTGCTTGGAAATATTAATGAAATTGGTCCAACATTAAGAAGTGGACCCAGAGACATAGTCCTTTGAAGGATGAACTCCATTATCAACCTGCGTCTGATCTTTCTATCATCTATCTCATTCTTTTTTCTATCTCCTATCTTATATTCTCCCTAATTTTATTTTAGTTTATTTTTCAATTCGATATTTGAGTTCTAATTACAACATTTCAGTAATTACTTGTATGAATGTGAACTTATTTTGTAATTTCAACTAATAAACAACATAGTCACACAATTTTGTTGCAATAAGGGAAAACTGTAATTAAGATTAATTTGCAAGTTATTTTATAAACCTCTAATTTTAGATCCATGGGGAATGCACATGCATTCAGGCACACTTTCTAGAGCTCACTACTCAATTACAACAAGGCTAACCACACAAAGGAATACAACTATCTTATATAAATAATCAAATTACATTTGTGGGGATTTGAACTAGTAAAATAGCATCTGCTAATGCCTGATCACAGTTCTGATTAAGCACATGAACAATTCTTCACTCTTCTACACACTTCTTCATACTTTTATTTTCCTTCAAATGATATTTTCACATACACACAAAAGAACTCTTTGGAATACACTCACACTCTCCAATTCATATAAACAATCACTCTTATATATCTACAACAAGAAATTTCATCCCTTCATGTCGACTTCAACGAAAATAATAAAATGAATATAAATTGTTAGCCAAAAAATTTTAAGATTATTAATGTGAATCAACCAAGGTTAGAACCAGCTTAGTGAGGACCCAAATTAACATCTCCAACATGAGGACACTTCAAATAATTACTCCTTGAAAATCCACAACATGCTACAAACATCATGTCGACAAAGAACAAGAAAAACATGCACACACAAGAGAAAAATACCAACCACGAGCACAATGATCAATGCAAACATACAAAAATCTAGAGAATGATCTAGAAACATACAAAAGCATAAAAAATCACAAGGTAAGCATTCACAACAACTAGACTAACTAAAATAGCATCATCTTCAATCAGGAGCACCAATTGAAGCAACGAAGAAATTGTCAAAATGAGAATCTTCATAACTCGATTAAATCTTCACATAGATATCTAAAAATTGACATGGGTAAACTAGATATAATTATAAAAAAACCATTTATTCCACAACCTTTGATCATCAACGTACAAAACTTACCAACATACTAAACGTCACTTCACTATTGAGAACCTACAACTCATTTAATACAATTTTCTCAATATCCTCCACATATACAACTTCAAATGAATTAATGCTAATAGTTTTGAAATCAAGGAAAACCACATATTACCAACACCTCCAAAAAATCCAACAATATCCCCCTTTAGCATTGATGGAAACACATGGCGTGAAAAACACCATCAACACAACTAACTCTTGACACTTACTCCCACTTAGGATCAAACTCATTTTTTCTCCTCAACAATTTCACATGATCTTTTCCCCACAAGGTTATTATCCCTAGATAATCCCCAATTTTTGATGAATCTTCTCCCCCTTTGACATCAATGACAAAGATCTCTAGACTCCACACAAAATCTGAACCACATATCTGAACATCTGAACACCTGACTACTCCACCTGAGTAGTAGCCACAACAACATCAATCTGAAACAAGATATGACTATGAAATACACAAAATGATGCAATGCAATGCTTCATTAGTTATGATTACGAGGGGTAATCACCCTAACTTCCCTCTCAGATACTCAAAATTATCCTTAGGTAATAGCTTGGTAAAGATATCCACAATTTTCTCCTTAGTAGACACATACTCCAATCTAACTTCTTTTTCCCTTACCTTCTCCCTCAAAAAGTGAAACTTGATAGATATATGCTTTGTTTTTTAATGCAACACTAGATTCTTGGAAATGTTAATAACACTTGAATTATCATAGAATATGACAATAGGCTCATTATACACAACTCTTATATCCTTCAACATTTGTTTCATCCATAGGAATTGATTACAATTGTTAGTAGTAGCAATGTATTCAACCTCTATAGTAGACAAGGAAATGGCATTCTACTTCTTGCTTAACCATGAAATTAGCTTCTTACCCAAGAAGAATGCTCCACAACTAGTACTTTTCCTATCATCTAAATCTCCTACCTAATCAACATTAGTAAATGCACTTAAAGTAAAATCATCATCTTTAGGATACCATAGTCCAAAGTTAACTATCCATTTCAAGTATCTAAAAATTCTCTTCACAATAGTCACATAAGATTCCTTTGGATCAACTTGAAATATTGCAACAATACATACAACATTCATGATATTAGGCCTAGTTTGAGTTAAATACAACAATCCACCAATCATTGATCTATATCTTGTCTGATTTTCTTTCAAAGAATTATCTTCTTTTGTCAACTTGCATCTGGTCACCATGGGTGTACCAACTAGCTTTGAATCTTCCATACCAAACTTCTTCAACAATTCCTTCACATACTTGGACTGAGATATAAAATTTCCTTTATCTAACTGAGTAATTTGCAATCCCAAAAATAATTTCATCTCACCAATCATAGACATCTCAAACTCATTCTGCATCTCATTAGCAAACTTCATGCACAAACCATCATCTCCAAAAATGATATCATCAACAAAAACTTCCACAATCAAATCTTTATCATCATTTTTTAAATACATGTTACCATCAACAATACCTTTGTTAAATGAAAGCTTTAGCAAATACTTGTCTAATTTAGCATACCATGGTCTAGGGGCTTTCTTGAGTCCATACAATGCTTTATTCAACTAACACACCATATCTTCCTTATCATTCAATTGGGATCCATTAGGTTGCTCAACATACACTTCTTCTTCCAATTCACCATTTAGAAAAGATTATTTGACATCCATTTGATAAAATTTTTAGTTCTTGTAAGCAACATAGGCAAGAAATAATATTACAACTTCAATTTTAGCAACAGGGGAAAAAGTATCTTCAAAATCAATTCCTTCCATCTAAGAATATCGTTTACATACTAGTCTTTCTTTGTTTCTAACCACTTCACCTTGCTCATTCAGTTTGTTTCTAAAGACTCATTTGGTTCTAATGACATTCTTATCCTTAGGTATAGGAACAAGAATCCATGTATCATTATTTTCAATCTATTTTAACTCTTATTTCATTGCTTCAACCTAGTGCTCATCTTTACATGCTTCATTCACACTAGTAGGCTTAGTATTTGAAATCAAGCAATATTCTTCTATAATTTTTCTCCTAGTTTAGAAACCTTTGATCTTATCACCTATAATCTGATCTTTTGAATATTTCAATCTTACATACCTTGGATTCTTCTTAGGATGTTCTTCAACTTCAGGCTCTTTTGTTCTCTCTTTTGTGCTTCCACCAGTTTCTCCTTCTTCTTCATTTTCTTGATTTATTAGATTGATTTGCACTTGATTTGTAGTCTTATCTTTATTTCCTTAGTTTTTATTTTCATCCTAATCATCAAATTCATATCCATAGGTTCTATATGGAGTACCTAAGTCTTCATCAACCTTAATATTTTCACTTTCAACCATTTTCCTCAATTTTTTATTATAACACTGGTAGGCCTTGCTCTTAGTAGAATAATCTAGAAAGATGCCTTCATAACTCCTAACATAAAAATTTCCTATGTCTTCATCTCTCTTAATATAACATTTGCTTCCAAATACCTTGAAGTATTTAACAATAGGCTTTTGACCAGTCCATAGCTCAAAAGGGGTCTTACCAGTATCACCTTTGATTTGTACCAAGTTGAGTGTGTACAAAACAATACTCATAGCTTATCTCTAGTATATGTGAGGGACATTTCCTTCCAACATCATTTTTCTAGCAACATCTTCAATTATTATGTTCTTCCTTTCCACAAATCCATTTTGCTAAGGGGTCCACAATGAAAATAATTGTCTCTTTATTCCATGTTCTTCACAAAAGGAATTAAATTCAGTACAAGTGAATTCACCACCTCTATTTGATGTTAGACATTTAATATTCAAACTTGTCTCTATATCAACCATAGCTTTAAAGATCTTGAACTTTTCTAGTGCTTCAGATTTCTCCCTCAAGAAAGTAACTCATACCATTCTAGAATAATCTTCAATGAGTAACATGAAATACCTATAACCTTGTAAAATTTTGACGTTAGAGGGACCACATAGATCAATATGAAAAATATCTAATAATTCATTTGAACAATTGTTTTTACTCTGAAATAAAATTCTAGTTTTCTTTCCTAACTAACATTCCTCGCATATGGCTTTAGTATATTTCACCAACTTAGGTAGATCTCTCACAACCTTAGTGGAACTTATCTTGACAATATTATCAAAGTTAACATGACACATTATCCTATGCCATAACCAAATTTCACCAACTTGAGAAATCAAGCAACTTTTTCTAGCAACACTCAAGTGAAAGATATTACCTTTTTTTTTTGTACCTAATGCAATTTCATTTTTGGAACTCAATATTCTAAACTTTCCATCCTTGAACTGAAGATTGTATCCCTTATCAACCATTTGACCAACACTCAAAATATTATGCTTCAAGCCTTCCACATATAGAACATCATCAATATTATGCTTACTATCAAGAGAAATGCATCCTCTTCCATAGATTACACTAGCTATATATCACCAAATCTCACAACACCACCATCATACATTTTTAAGCTTACAAAATTAATTTTGTGTCCTATCATATGATGTGAACATCCATTGTCAATCACCCATTCATTTTTCTCTTCAACTTGAGTAGCTAGGGCTTTCTCCACATTAGTAGAACCAACCGATTCAATAGATATAGGATTATTTTCCTTGATAGTAGTAAATACCCATTCATCATCACTTCTATTTCCTTTATCATATTCATCATCTGTTATGCCTTCATCAACAACATAGTAACACTTCTTCTGAAATATAGGCTTGTTATGTCTTGGTTTAGGAGCTCTTTCTAGACACCTTGATGCAAAATGACCTATCATATTGCAAGAAAAACATTTGAGAGGAAATTTTCCTTCATACTTACCTTTTCCTCTCGCTACTCTTTTGACAATAAGTGCTTCCAACTCTTCCATATCTCTTTCTTCTTCTCCAATCTGTCTGATTTCATCCTCATACTTGAATGTATTTCTAGATGAAATCTCACCAAAATAATATCTCTACCTATCTCTTTTGGAAGTAGTAGCCTTAAATGCAAATTGAACCTTAGGAAGGGAATCACCAAATTCACTCAACTCAAAAGAAATTATCTTACCAATCAACTTATATATAGTTATGTTTATTATAGTCTATAGCTCTAACTTTGTAAGAATCAGGTAGGGATCTAAGCACTTTAGCAACATTCTCAGATTCATGTATCTGCCTACCAACACATCTAATACCATACATAAGTTCATTCAATCTTTGTATGAAAGTATTCATGTTCTCATCATCACCCATTCTTAACTTTTCATATTTTCCTTTCAAACTATGCAACTTAGCAATCTTCACATTAGTACAACCTTCATACAAGGTTTCCAAATTTTTCTAGATCTCATGAGTAGTCTTTAGGTCCATAACATTTGTCATCTCAGAATCAATCCAAGCACTCAAACAAGCTTCCTTAGCTTAGATATTATACTTAGCATTTCTAATATTAGTAGTAGTACGAGGACCTTTCTGAGGAATGACATACCTAGTACATGTAATGTTATAGTAGGGTTCACCAATGCATCTCAAATGATACTAAATTTGAGTCTTCCATGTAGAATAATTTGTTCTGTCAAATCTCAGACTATCCTTCTTGTAACTTTCCATCCTGGATCACCTTAAGCTATTAAAATTCTTCTAAGGAACTTTCTTTGATACCAATTGTTGGCAACACAAGGGTAGACAACTGAGAGGGGAGGTGAATCAGTTGTCTAGAAATTCAAAACTTATTCAACTTATTAACCTTATTATTAGATCTAATAATTAACCATGAAAGCATAAATCATCAATACATTAGAAACACACATAACACCAAGATTTTTATGTGGAAACTGCATTAGGGGAAAAACCATAGTGGAGGTTAGTCCATAAGATTATACCCTATTAAAAGTATAATGAAAATGAAAAATGGGAAATGCACATGGATTCAGGCACACTGCCTAGAGCTCACTGCTCAATTACAACAAGGCTAACCACCCAAAGGAAAACACTCTATCTTAAAAAAAGAATTAGATTACATCAGTAGGGATTTGAATTGGTAAATAGCATTTGATAAGGTCTAATAACATTTCCTGTTAAGCACATGAACAATTCTTCATTCTTCTACACACTTCTTAACACTCTAATTTTCCTTCGAATGATATTTGCACGTGCACACACAAAATCACACTTTGGAATATGTTCACACTCTCTATTTTGAATAAAAAATCACTCCTATATATCCACAACAAGAAATTTCATCCCTTCATATCAGCTTTAATGAAAATAATAAAATGAATATAAAATGTCAACCCAAAACATTTAATATTATTAATTTTCAAAACAACCAAGGTTAGCCATAGCTTAGTGAGGACCCAAATTAACATCTCCAACATGAAGAAACTTCAAATAATTAGTCCTCAAAGATCCACAACATACTACAAACACCATGTTAGCCAAGAACAAGAAAAACATGAACACACAAAAGAAAATCTCCAACCACGAGCACAACTATCAATGCAAATGTGCAACAAAGATAAAGAATAATCTAGAAACATCCAAAAGCATTAAAAATCATAAGATAAGCATCTACAACAACTAGAATAATTGAAATAGCATCATCTTCAATCAGGAGCACCAATTGAAGCAACAAAAAACTTGTTAGAATGAGAATCTTCATAACTTGATCAAATATTCATGTGGATCTCTGAAACTTGATCAAATATTCATGTGAATCTCTGAAACTAGATATATTCAACAAAAAACACTTTAGCTCACAACCTCTTGATAATCAACTTACAAAACTTACCAACATACTAAACTTCACTTCACTACTAACAACTTGCAACTCATTTAATACAATTTTCTCAATATCCTCCACATATACAACTTCAAATGAATTAATGCTAATACTGTTGAAATCAATCACAACCAATATTAGCAACACAACCACAACATCCAACAAGGTTTATCTTTCTATCTAAGCATTGTGGCAGAGAAGCAATTAGTCTAGAAATTATGAAAACCATATTTCTCAAGGGACTTGATGAAGATGCTAGGAGAAGCCTAGATTTAATGGGAAAAGGATCTATGTCTCCCAAATTGGACTTGATGATATCACTAAATTATGCCAGAACTTCTCTTGTAATTGAGGAGGTATCTGTAAATCTACTATTTTTAGAGGTTCCAATGAAATATGAAAGCTATGTGATGAGATAGAAAATCTCAAAACTGACTCTCTCATTCAACTAAACATTACACTAGATGGACTATAGGCCAAAACACATGACCCTGAGACCTTTTCCATCTATTTTCCTAGGTGTAGAAATAAACATTTATTAAGAGAATGTCCCTTAGATAAAGTTGAAAATTTTCAAGTTTTTGAGAAGAGTCATGCTATTGATCAATGTGAGATCTTAAATGCAATTAAAAATTCCAAGAAGATGAAAAATAAAGTTGAAGAAGAGATGAATCTTGTGAATCAAATACTAGGAGGTAGTTTCTCTTATGGTCATAACACAAATCCCACCTAGTGACCCCCAAACAATTGGAATAATAATCAATGGGTGACACCTTGGCTTCAAGCACCACCTAACTAGGGAACCCATCCTTGGGGACCACTTGAATGGCCAAATTAGATTCAACAACAATGGTATCCTCAAAATCCTACTCCTCAATAGAATCAACCCCATAATTAGTTTTATACTAGGCTAAGAAGGATGCCTAATCAATAGTAGAATCTTTTACCAGCTCCTCAAAATCCTCAACAAAATGAGTAGGTAAACCAACCACAAATTCTAGCACAAACTTTCCCTAATCCAATGAATAATCGTTAAAATACCCCAGTGTATTCTATAGAACAGGAAAATTTGATTGGACTTAGTGAGTCACCATTCATTATGGAAACTTGTAGTTAAGGTTAGGAAAAAAAATCCAACAACCTACCATAGTTGAGATCCTAGATGAACCAATTAAAGAATCATCTAAATCAGCTAGGACACCTTCCAAACCTTTAGAGCTAGATCTAGTAAGTGATCATGATAAGACCCTTCTGCAATCCTCATCTGGAACTTCTGAGCTACCTTAAGAGGAGGGTGGTCAGTCTCCAACTGATCCTTTAAAGAAGGAGTCCACTTTGAAAGAGAAAAATCAATCTCCTTTTCTAGAGCATCTTAAACCTTCCACCTTGAAAAACCCTTTAGAAATTTCCTTATCCACCAAAACTATGCTAATACAAGAGATTAAACAAGTTCAAATTGAGGTTTCTTTGTTACAAGAAATTAAAGAGATTCTTGAACTAAACTAATTGGTTAACTAGTTGTGCATCAAAACACTAGAAACGAAACTGAAATGGATTAATACTATTAGGATAAATGGACATTTAGCTGACATTTTGGCTAGAAAAACTATAGCTCCAAAATATGATGACTCAGACAGTCCACTAATAATAGTGGAAATCAATGATGTAGCAATACCTAATGCACTTGTGGACCTAGGTCCATTCATTAATGTAATGACTATCGATGTTATGGAAAAGTTGGGACTCACTAATTTACATCCCACAATTATAGTGTTACAGATGGAAAATCAATCCATAGCTATTCCCAAAGATGTTGTAGAAAATGTTCTTGTTAAGGTCAATAGTTGGGAATATCCACTAGACTTCCAAATAATTTAGTCTCTCACACCAAAGGACAATTATCCTAATATCTTAGGAAGACCATGGTTAGCTACAGTTGTAGCTAAGATTGACTATAGAGAAGTAGGATTCATCTATCCCATATCTAACAATAAATGGGTTTCACCTCTAGTAGTTGTTCCAAAGAAAAATGGCAAGTGGAGAGTGTGTGTTGACTATAGGGAACTCAATAAAGCTGCACATAGAGATTACTTCTCTTTACCATTTG
>VDFB02256151.1:0-27780 GCA_007258455.2 Sequoia sempervirens | reverse complement strand
ATTCACATGCAAAAAATGAAAGGATTACAAATGGGCCACCGATATGTGAAAACCGACAACACTATTCTATCCAACCCTTGAAAAATATGCTCAGAGACTCTCTACACTACGAATGGTTCACCTTAAACTCTACCCAAAACTTAATTACATGCCAATTCTCACCAAGAGACACTTCACTGAATTCACCAACCTGCTACTCTAACTAGCCATCTCTCTAACCTGCTTGCCCCTCCAAATGATCAAGCATCCATAGCTAATAAGCACCAACCAAAAAATGTGATGCATGTGGGATTTGAGGATTGATGCAGGCCATTCAATCATTAATGTGCATTAGCGGAAAATCTAATTATCAAGGTTGCAGTTTGCGAATTTAGAAGTTTAATAAATTTGAATCTGACACTTATCAAACATTCCAGAACTGAAAAACTGTCAAAAAATCTATTTGCTGCTGTTTGACAGAAGCCACCAACACTGATCAACTAACTGTTCTAACATTTGATGTTCACTAACTTTTCCTAGTCTCTTGGTTTGCACTTTCTGTTTTGTTTCCTTATGTGGCTTCTTCACTAGCTTGCACAACATGCACACACCTCTTTGCACAATCTTGCTCCTGTGTGATATTTAGACTCTCAAATGCCTAGTGACCTATTTGTCCACACATGAAGCAACTCCCATTGAAGCCCTTGTTGCATCACTTTCCTCTTTTCCTTTGTTGATCTTGTAAGAGGGTTGGTTTTGTGATCTTGAAGGTATGTTCTTGGATTGGCTCTTTTCCTTTGTTGATTTGGTTTCTAATCTTAGGGCCTTTTTGAATTGCATCTTGAAGAGATGTGGAGTCAAAATCACTTACTAAACCACCAATTGAGCTAATAGTCAGCTAATAAATAGAGTAAATTTAGTCTTTTCTCCATAATCCTAGGTACCATGATTGAGACCTTTTTGAAATTTAGTTATATAATTCTTCTCACGGATCCTTGTTTGGGTGTGTTAGTTCTTTAAAAGTGTCTTTTCGAGGGTGTTTTTGGTCAAATTGGTCCACAAGCTTTTGCATGAATTCATCATAGGTTATGTTTTGATTCTCTTGAGTAATCGAACCATGGTGCCACCAATCGTGTGTAACCCCTTCCAAATGTAAGATGGAAAATTTGATGGCATCTTCTTCCAACATGGGGATGACAGATATATATGTGTCCAATTTTTGGACCCATAAATGGGTGGTGACCTTTCTTGACCCATCAAAGTTGGGGAGAGTTATTTTATTTTTACCCACCATTTGACGTAAATTTTTATTAGGTTGACCTCTTTCTCTTCTAGGGTTACTTCTTGTTCTAGCCTCACAATACACTCTAAATGGAATATTCCTCTTAATTTCAGGGTCAAGTCTTGAGTAAGCTGCTACATACTCATCTAAGTTATTGTTTGGTGTATTGATTTCTTCTTCCTCTCTTGGTGGTACCTCTCTATGAAATATCCCCCTTACTTTTTTTTCCAACTTGAGCACAAGAACTTCACTCGTTAATGTTAGATAAATGAAAGATAATCCAACTAGAATGCAACCCTTCACTTTCTGATCACCCAGATCCCAATGAGGGAAAGGTGAGAGCATACAATGCAAGGGGATCATTAGAGAAAATCTGAAAATTGAAATGCAACCCTTCACTTTTTGATCACCATGATCCTAGTGTGGGCAAGGTGAGAGCATACGGTGAAAAGGGGATCTCGTTAGCTGAAATACTAAAACTGGAATTACAAAGTGTTTACAGCTCAGCTGACCAACTAGGAAATGAAGTGCTTAGGTGGCTAGCTGACCTCTTCCACTTTTTAGCGGGCTAAAATGAAAAGTAAAGTACTGAAATGAAAAGCAACTCGATCACTTATTCAACAGGAGTGGAAATACAAGTATTGAAATGAAATTTCTAGATGACAAACCGACCTCTTCCACTTTTTAGTAGGTATAACAGAAAGTAAAGTGTAGAAATATAAAAGGTTGATCAGTACTATTGATTCAACATTACAAAATGAAGCTTCAATTGCACTATAAGAGGATACACATATCCAATAATCACCAAAATGTTAGGGAACAATCTCCAACACTAGTACAAGATATCCAGCATAGAAAATATAATAAAATGGAGGAAAGTATCAGGTCTGATATAAAAATGCAGTGAATCAAAAATTAGACCAGCAAGCATAGAATTTACCTAAATGCTCATAACTTGCTCCAAAATCCTCCGATTGATCTGAAACTGAAGGAAAACAAGACCTCTAAGCTGGGAAACCAAGTACCAAGTGATAGACGCCTCCAAAATAGCTCTATTTTTTTAAGCACGTTTCCCAATGCACTTCAATGGAGAAGGGAAACCTTCCTAGATAGGGCAATTAGGTCTAGTAAATCATCTCCTCAACCAAAAATTATGAAACTTAGAGCAATGAGGTGCCCAAGGTAGGTGAATACATGGAGCCAATACCTAGAACCAACAAAAAATCCTTCAATGAGATATGATGCAAAATGTGCTTCAACCAAGCACCAAACCAGCAACTCCAAAACTGATAAAAAACACTCCCAAATCATAAAACATCAAAGCAAGTTATCTCCAATAAGTTCAATCTACACCTCTAAGTGAAGAGCAGTCTTTGAATCAGCTAGGTACTATCTTGCAAGTACAAAACTAAAAGGGGCTAGGAGGTATGTGTTTCTCGAAGCAAGGGTTCTGCAACAATTTTGGCAACACTTTGTTATGATAAACAATGGATGATGAAATGAGAGAGAAAGGCCTCTTATTTATAACTTTTTCAACCCTGAATTCAAACTTCTTTTCCCTCCAAATGGGGCACCCAAATGAGAATTAGTCATTCATTTCAATTTGCATTTTGACTTCACTTTTTGACCTCCTTGACTTAGGCGTCTAAATAGATTAGGAATATAACTTTTTTTATAAAATGCAAATACTCATAAAGTTAGGCATCCAAAATAACTTAAGTGATAAACTTTATTAAAAACACTTATCTCTTCCAAAAGTGGCATCCCAAAATGCCTTAGCAAATATTTCACTTAAAACATTATGCTCATCAAATATGAAAACACTTAAGTCAACAAACCTACCAAATAAGACTCCAAGGATGTTGGAGATCAAACTGCCAATACTGCCCTGCTAGAAATAGACATTGCATTGAACTATTGAACTATTGCTAAGAATAGCACTTCCAAAAATAACACTTACTAAAAAAAGCATATTGCTAAAAATAGTATGTGACTCCAAACTCATTTTAAACACAAACTGAGCAGCTATCACAACTTACTAAAAATAGCAAGTCCAAAAAAGTCACTTGATGCACATGCATGTTACACCATTCTAAAGCCCTTTGAAAACCCAAAAAGACCTAGAAACCACTCTGCAATACTCCTACATGCAAACCCCTGAAAGCTCAAAAAAAACCTCCTAGAAAAATAGGAAACCCTAATTTCCACTTCTGACTAGCCTACGGGCCTTTGCAATAGGCTAACAGTCAACTAATGAGACAATTGTTGAGAAGGGGACATTACAGTCTGCCCTCCCCAAAATTTATTTCCCTCAAGCAATCATAAGTCTAGATGGTGCAAAATCTACTCATCCTCCCAAGTAGCATCCTCAATAGGAAAATTCTTCCACTTCACCAAATACTCTTTGATTGACCTCTTCCTCAAAGAGCGCTCTCCAAAATCAATTATTGCTTCAAGAACTAAAACCAACTATCTTTCCTCATCCAATGGAGACAAATATGATGAAGCAACAACATTGTGTCCAAGCACCTTCTTGAGGCATGACACATGGAAGACATTATGCACCTTGCTACTTGCTGGTAGCTCTAACTCGTAAGCCACTTCCCCAACTCTCTTGATGACCTTGAAAGGTCCATAAAAATGTGGCTTGAGTTTCTCTACTCCACTCTTTTTGAGAGTAGACTATTAATAAGGCTGGAGTCTCAAATAGACCATGTCACCAACCTCAAATGTGTGCTCAATATGCTGCTAATTTGCATACAAATTTTGCTGATTTTGTGCATGATGAAGATTGTCCTTCAATGATCTCAAATTGTCCTAACTCTGCTGCAACATATCCCTCACCTAAGGGGCTCTACTATCACCAAACAACAATTTTACAAAACTAGGAACCTCGTAACCATACAAAGCCATGAATGGAGACATTTTGATAGACATGTGGTAGGAAGAGTTGGGGCAATACTCTCCCAAATGAAGCCATCTCACCCAATCTTTTGCTACCCTGAAACATAATTTTTGAGATAGCTCTCCAACCACTAGTTCACAATCTTCATCTGCCCATCCATCTGTGGTTGATAACTAGTGCTTGGAGTGAGCACTGTACCACTCAATCTAAAGATTTTTTTCCAAAAAGTTCTTAGGAACTTTTTGTCCCTATCACTCACAATGTTTTTTGGCAACCCATACAACCTGAACACCTCTCTAAAGAACAAATTAGCAATCTGAACTGTTGTAAATGAGTTGGTAATGGAAAATAAATGAGTAAACTTCATCAAGCTATCCACAATAACATATATGCAATCCTTCCCTTGCACATTTGGCAACCCCATGATGAAATCCATCAAGATACTTTCCCATTTGTGATTGGGAATAGGTAGGGGCTGCAACAAACCAGCTGAAAATGTGTGCTCATTTTTGTTCATTTGGAAAGTAGGACACTCCTTTATGTAGCATAGGACCTCATCCTTAAGCCCTTTCCATGAAAATATTTCATAGATCTTCCTATATGTCTTAAAATATCCTTGATGACCAGCAAATGAAATGTCATGAAATGATTGCAAAATCTTCTTTTTAAGCTTAGATTCAGGTACCAAGAAGATTCTTCCCTTATATTGTATCAAACCATCAACCAACTGATACCTCTCATCATCCAAAGTTCCCTCAACAATGCTGGTTGCAAACTGATTTTTAACATAATCAGCAAAAATCTGCTCTTTCCAATCAATAGTAATCTCACATAAAGAGCTCAAATGGGGTCTCTTGGATAGTGCATCAGTCGCAATGTTATTTTTCCCTTTGACATACTTGATGTCAAAATCGTAAGCTTGGAGCTTACTCGCCCACTTTTGTTGCCTCTCATTCAAATCTTTTTGATGCATGAAGTGCTTAAGACTGTTATGATCAGTCTTAACTACAAATTTTCTCCCAACCAAGTATTGTCTGAACTTGGCCAATACATGCATGATTGCAAGCATTTCCTTGTCATAGATAGAATATGTCCTTTCAACATCCCTTAATTTTTTTCTCTCAAAGAAAATGGGATGTCTGTCTCGCATTAGAACAGCCCCAACTCCTTCTCCTGAAGCATCACACTACAACTCGAATGGCTTAGAGAAATCGAGTATAGCCAACACTGGAAAAGAATTCATGAGCTGCTTAAACTTGTCAAAAAATTGTGCCCTTTTTGACCATGCAAATGCCCCCTTTTTGGTGAGATCAATAAGAGGGGCAGCTATCTAAGAATAACCTTTCACAAACCTCCTGTAGAAACCACATAAACCCAAGAACCCCTTCAAATGTGACAGGTTCTCTGGAGGAGGCCAATCCAAGATAGCCTTGATCTTCTCAAGATCAAGTCTAACTCCCTTAGAGCTAATTATATGCCCAAGGTAAAGCAGCTCCGTCATTTCAAATTCACATTTGGACTCTTTAGCAAACAAACATTCAGACTCCAAGATACTAAACACTTCCTCCAAATGCTTGAGGTGCTCTTCCTATGATTTACTGAAGATGAGGATGTCATCAAAGAAAATAAGCACAAACTTCCTTACTTTCTTTTGAAATATCTTGTTCATATAGGACTAGAAGGTAGCTGGTGCATTAGTCAACCCAAAAGGCATGACTAGAAACTCAAAATTCCCAAAATGACACCTGAATGTAGTGTTCTCAATATCTAATTCCCTCATCCCAATTCGATGGTAGCTCGATCTAAGATCAATCTTAGAAAAGAACATAGCTCCATGTAGCTCATCAATGAGCTCATCTATCGTGGGAATGTGATATCAATTTTTGATACTTTTTTTATTCAAAGCACGATAATCTATGCACATGTGCACAATGGTATCCTTCTTCTTGATTAGAACAACTGTTGAAGTAAAGGGACTCTTGCTTGGGCGAATGTGACCCATGTCCAAGAGTTCTTTTATGCCTTTCTCAATCTCATCTTTTTGCTTTTTTGGATACCAGTATGGAGTGGTAATTACTAGTTTAAATCCTTCAAGCTCTATGACATGCTCAATCCCTCTTTCAGGAGGTCTCCCATGAGGTATGCTACCAAATACCTTACTCCTCTTTGTGATCAATGATTGAATATTAGGATGGTAGTGTTTCTTATCTTCCACAAGATCGGATGGCATGATCAAACACTCTGTTTCCCACTCAACTTGGTCATGACAAATCAAGCTCTCCATCCTTTTAAATGACATAATGCAAGGGCCTCCATTAGACATCCCTCTTAGCACTACCTTCTTCCCATCTGATTGAAACTTCAACTCCATGGTTTGCAGATTTAAAGTATCTCTCCAAGAGATCGCAGCCACTATATGACAAGCACTACATCAGTATCTCCAATGCCAACAACATAGAAGTCATTTTTAACTTCAAAATTACCTAATTGCATGGACATGTTGGAGATTTTTCGGTTGCAAGACATAGTAAATACATTATCCACCATCACTTTGAACCCTTCGAATTATTCTATTTTGAGACCTCTCTTTGCAACCAAACCTTCATCAATGAAATTATGAGTTGCTCTAGTGTCAATTAGAGCAACAAAGCACTGCCCTTCAAGCACTCCATGTGGAAAAACTCATTCTTTTGGAAACTGGAAAGTTGGGAAAATGCACCCCCACTTCCTTGCTCTTTATCAGAATCTTTTGGAGCTCTTTCCTTTTTGTTTTCCACAAAATCAGATTATTGTTCAAACATATTAGATTCTAATCCATAATTAGAATAGGCCTCCATGTGGTGAATGACCCTTTCAATATCATCTATGAATTTTAGCCCATGGTTCTCTGCATGTGTAACATAAACCATCCTTCCTAAGCTTTTCACGAAGCTCATCATCCAACTTAGAATGAAACTTTTTGGATGAAGGGAAAGACTATTTTTTTTCTTTCTTATGAGCAGAAGGTTTTGACTAAAACTTAGGCCTTGGGGCAGCCAACTCCATACTTCTAGCTTTCTTGATAGCTTCATCAAGAGTTAGTGGATTGAATTCTTTAACACACCCCTTCAAAGGCTCCATTAGACCTTCTAAAAACAAAACAAGTCTCCTTTCAGTGATGTTGGGTACCATCACAAAAAGCCTCTAAAAATATGCAATATATGAGTCAAGTGATCCATGTTGTTTTAGCTGTGCAAGCTCACAAAACTTGATTTCAGGATCCTTAGTATTAAACCTTTCAATCAATTTTTTGGTGAACTCCTCATATGTATGACTAAGGTTATGACCAAGAGTGACCAAACAATGATACCGCCACTCATGGGCAGCCCCATCCAAGTGCAATGTAGCAAACTTGATGGCATCTTCTTCACACATCGGTCTAAGTGAGAGGTAGTTGTCCAACTTTTGGACCCACAATCTTGCAGAACACTTTTCACTCCTATTGAAGTGAGCCAAGGTAACCTTCCTAAGAGCTTATTGGTAATCTCTTGGAGGCATAGGAGCACGATTCTCAACTCTTCCACCACCTCTTATCTTCTTCTGATTCAAATATTGATCCAAAGATAAAATCTCTCGAATCTCAACTAAAAGGGAAGCATACTCCATGTAACTATTCCTCACTTCATCCACCAATGGTATTCTGGCTTCAGCATGTCATTCCTCCCTTTGAATAATGGTAGGAATAAGAGGTCTATAGGTTGATCCTCTAGTATTTGCTACATGTTGACCAATAGTTCTTTCTGTTGGTTTTGTATTAGAATCACTATGTTCACCTTCATGGTTCTGCTCTACTGGAGTTACTTGTTGATTCATCTTAGCAAGCAGTTGTGACATCATGTCCAACATGATATCAAACTTTCTCTTGGTTCTTGAATCTCTATTGTCCTCCTCACAGGCTACTCCCTTCTCCCTATTCGCCATGGTCTCAACTACAATGTCACGGATCCTTAGAACCTCTAAATAAGTATCCTCTTCAAGAACTGGCGGAGTCTGATACTGTTGTCTCTTCAACTCTCTACTGTAGTATCTTGTTTCTTTATCACTCATCTGACAATTGAAGCACTAAAATCATAGGTTGGCATGATGACCAACTTTGATACCATTGAAATATCCCCCTTACTTTTTTCCAATTCGAGCACAAGAACTTCACCCATTAATGTTAGATAAATGAAAGACAATCCAACTAGAATGCAAACCTTCACCTTCTGATCACCCAAATCCCAGTGAGGGAAAGGTAAGAACATAAGGTGCAAGGGGATCATTAGAGGAAATCTAAAAACTGAAAGTACAATACTGAAATACAACGCTTCACTTTTTGATCACCCAAATCCTAGTGTGGGCAAGGTGAGAGCATAACATGCAAGGGGATCGTTAGAGGAAATCTAAAAACTGAAAGTACAATACTAAAATACAACGCTTCACTTTTTGATCACCCAGATCCTAGTGTGGGCAAGGTGAGAACATATGGTGAAAAGGGGATCTCATTAGTTCAAATATTGAAACTGGAATTACAAAGTGTTGACGGCTCAGTCAACCAACTAGGAAATGAAGTGCTTAGGTGGCTAGCTGACCTCTTCCACTTTTCAATAGGCTACAATGAAAAGTAAATTACTAAAATGAAAAGCAACTTGACCACTTATTCAGTGGAGTGGAAATACAAGTACTAAAATGAAATGTCTAGGTGGCAAGGTGACCTCTTCTACTTTTCAATGGGTATAACAGAAAGTAAAGTGCAAAAATATAAAAGGTTGGCTAGTACTACTGATTCAGCATTACAAAATGAAGCTTCAACTGCACTATAAGAAGATACACATCCAATAATTACCAAAATGTTAGGGAACAATCTCCAATGCTAGTACAAGATATCCGACATAGAAAATATAGTAAAATGGAGGAAAATATCAGATCTAATATAAAAATGTAGCAAACAAAAAATCAGACCAGCAAGCATAGAATTCACCTAAATGCTCGTAACTTGCTCTAAACTCCTTCGATTGATTTGAAACTAAAGGAAAACAGGACCTCTAAGCTTCCTGACCAAGTACCAAGTGATAGATACCTCCAAAATAGCTTCCTTTTTAAGCACATTTCCTAATGCACTTTAATGGAGAAGGGCGACCTTCTGGATAGGATGACCAAGTCTAGTAAATCAGCTCCTCAACCAAAAATTATGAAACTTAGAGCAATGAGGCACCCAAGGTAGATGAATACATAGAGCCAATACCCATAACCAACAAAAAAACCTTTAGTGAGATATGATGTAAAATTTGTTTCAGCCAAACACCAAACCAATAACTCCAAAATTGATAAAAAAAACACTTCCAAATCAAAAAACATCAAAGCAATCCATCTCCAATAAGTTCAATTTGCACCTATGAGTGAAGAGTAATCTCTAAATCAGCTAGGTACTATCTTTCAGGTATGAAACTGAAAGGGGCTAAGATGTATGTGTTCCTAGAAGCAAGGGTTCTACAACAATTTTGGCAACACTTTGTTATGATAAGCAATGGATGATGTAATGAGAGAGCAAGGCCTATTATTTATAACTTTTCCAACCCCAAATCCAAACTTCTTTTCCCTCCAAATAGGGCACCCAAATGAGAATTATCCTTTCATTTCAATTTACATTTTGAATTCACTTTTTGACCTCCTTGACTTAGGCATCCAAATAGACTTAGGCATATAACTTTTTTTATAAAATGCAAATACTCATAAAGTTAGGCATCCAAAATAGCTTAAGTGATAAACTTTGTAAAAAACACTTATCTCTCCCAAAATGCCTTATCAAATATTTCACTTAAAACATTATGCTTATCAAATATGAAATCACTTAAGTCAACAAACCTACCAAAATAGGCTCCAAGGGTGTTGGAGATCAAACTGCCAATACTGCCTTGCCAAAAATAGACATTGCATTGAATTGTTGAATTGCTACTGAGAATAGCACTGCCAAAAATAACACTTACTTAAAATAGCATATTGCTAAAAATAGTGACTCCAAACTTGTTTTAAGCACAAACCAAGAAGTTGTTGCAACTTACTAAAAATAGCAAGTTCGAAAAAGTCACCTAATGCGCATGCATGTTACACCATTTTGAAGCCCTCTAAAAACCCAGAAAGACCCAAAAACCTCTCTACAATACTCATGCATGCAAACCATTGAAAGCCCAAAAGAAAACCTCCTAGAAAAGTAGGAAACCCTAATTTCCACTTCCAACTAGCCTATGGGCCTTCAAGATAGGCTGATGGTCAACTGATGAGACTACTATTGAGAAGGGGACATTGCACTCTAGGTAAGAATGATGGTCAGGTTACCCTAGGTGTTGAACCTAGTGGAGCTCTATTGTCATTTTTCAAATGGTTAGAAGTGGAATCCTTCCCATTAGTTTGGTTGGGTCTAAGAGTGTTAATTGTGTTCATATTTTGAAGGGTTCGTAGGAGTAATCAGGTTGTCTTCTTATTTTGCTCCATAAAAGCCCTCAACTCATTTCCCAATTGTTCACCCATTTTATTACTTTGAATAGAGTTGTTACTTGTCTTACTTCCTTTTCCAACACCCTTTGATCCCTTTGGCTTAGTTTCATCCATTATATTGTGTTTCACACGCTGGTAAGAATAATGATCTAATACCAATTGTAATGTCCCATGTTGGGATATATCTATATTTTCCCCTAAAACCACAATTCCAACCAAAATAAGAGATGAAATACATTTAAGAATAATGAAATTACCAATTAAATTTTCCTCTATAAGATAAATCTTGGTTTAGGTCTTGCACACAATATTAGTCACTAAAAATTAGCATTAAATCATAAGCCATGATAATATATTACTAATCATTAGTAAACATCATGTTATCCATGTGCATTAGTCACATCAAAAACTAATTAAGGCAATAGCCATTCCAATGTGGATTCCCATAATAATCTTATTAGGAATTTGTTGAAATACTTGCAAATTGTAGTCTCAAGGTTAGTCACCCTTGTACTATGAGAGCATGGAAGGTGGGTTGCCCTTCCATCCCTCAGTTCACCTTGGAGGTTGGTTGTCCTTCTTGATAAAGCCCAAGGGCATGGAAGGTTGATCTTCCATTCCACCCCTTGGGTGCACACACACACACACAATCACAACTTTTATATACTCTTATATTTTTATTTCATAATTGTTCATTTTTCCCTTTATTTGTTGTCGAGCTTACTTTATGTTTATTATATTCTTTTTATATCTATTTATCTTATTCATTGTTTATGTACCTCTCTTTTTCTTTATGACTCTTTTAATATTACCTCTCTTTGTTCTCTATTTATCTTTACATTTTTCTCTCTTACTTTTTTCTTTCTTTTTTATGTTAAATTATTTTCTTCTTTTATTTCTCTCTCAAATTCTTTATTTATTTTCTCTTTTTTTCTCTCTATCTATCTCTTTCTATCTATTTTCCATTTGCTCTTTAGTTTACTCATTTTCTCATATTATATCTTTTTCTATGCTTATCTCTTTCTTTCTATGTCTTTTTCTCAATGTTCTTCTATTTGATTCTCTCTTTTTCTCTCGTATTTATTCACTCCATCTCCATTGTTATCTTTCTATGTTTCTTCATCAATATTTGCTTTTTGTTTCTTGCTTTGCAGTTTCCCCTCTTTTAAAAATCTTTCTGTATGTTGGTCATTCTCTCTCTTTCTCCATGTTTCATCATTTATTTTTCTCTTTTTTATATTTATTTTTTTCTTTAATAGGTATGTATTATTTTCACATTATTTGTTTATTTATCTTTATTTTTTAATATATATTTCTATTTCTTAGATTTTTTTTTGTACTTTTATCTTTTCTCCTCATTTTCTTTCCTTTTTTAAATTTTCTCTATATATTTAATTTTTTCTCTCTCCACCTCTCTCTACTATTTCTTTTGTTAATTTTCTCTTTAACTTTCTTTTTCTCTCTCCTCATGTCATTCTTTTTGTTTTATCTCAATCTCTCCCCCTCTTACCCCTCTTTCTTTCTTTCTTTGTATCCAAATTTGGCTCTTTCCTTCCCTTAGTGTTTCCTATTTTTGTTTCTCTCTGTCTATTTTTGTTCTCTTAATGATTTTTATTCTTTTCTTTTCTTTTGAATTTCTCTCTTCTTAATTTCATTATTTCTTTTTTTCCTATTTTTCATATTTACAATTTTTTATTTTTATTTTTTTTATATTTATATGAATTTATTTTATTCTTCCTATATTTTTTATTTCGTTTTTCTCTCATAGTGTATTTTTTACTCGCATCTACTTTTATACCTCTTTTCTTTCTCTTTTGGCATATCTTTTTTCCTTTTAATTTTCTTTTATTCTAGTTATCTCTCATTGTCTAAATATCTTTATTTCTTTTTAATGTTTCTCTACATTGCTATTTCTATTTCTTTATTTCTTCTTTCTATCTATTTTTTTCTCTTTTTATATGGGTTGGACCTTGGACCCTAGAATTTAAATTGTTGACCCATAGACCTTGATCTACACCCTAGCCTCATGGATCATGGACCCTATATTGATAAAAATTTATCCTATACCCTAAACACTTAGATTCTAGACCCTTAATTTTTGAACCCTAAACCTTAGAGGCTATGTCTTGTACTTGTGGACCCTAGACCAATAAATATTACTATTTACCCTTTACCTTAAACTTGTGGACTGATGTAGTTGCATCCAAGTTCAAATGACAATCCTATATCACCAAAAATATTATTATTTTAATTGATTTATTTTCAATAAGGGCTTAAAGGCTAGGTGAATAAATATTTTGATTTGCAACTTTGTAATTTCCCTTGGGATGAAATTTTAATTGTAATTTTGGTGGGAATTATACATTTATGAATATTTTTTGAGGAAAATTTGGGAAAATACCCCTCTTGGGCATCCAAATTATTGGCGGGGACCATTTGGGGTGCATGTGCTTGCATGTTCAATTGCATTCCTTACATGTAATTGCATGTTTGTGACACAATCTTTGCATGTTGTTTGTTGACCGTATTTGGACTCGTCGGAGCCACTAGGAGTCAAAGAAGGTGTCTTTATTGACAAAGATAATTGCCAAAAGTTAGGCACCTATGTGAAGGTGGTGAAGGAAATGAATTATTTTATATTTTATTTTCTTATCTCTCCTCACGTTGGGCATTGGAATTCTTGGTGGTTTCTTCTCACATAATTTCTATATAATGATGTTTGTTGATTTGGAGAAGGGGGCTTTTGGAGAGGTTGTGATTACATACTTAGATGCTACTAGAATGAAGCTAGAATGTTGAGTTGCAGATTTTTGTATGTGTGAAGCCCATGTTGTATGTGAGCGTATGAGCCCATGATTATGTATTTCACTTTCATATTTTGAAGTTAATATATGTTGCAGATTTCTCTTCCATTTTATGTGTTTCAAGTTAATATTTTTCCTTCTTTCATAGTGTTTTATGTGTGTATGTGATTAGATTTGAGAGGGAGAGTCTCCCTTTCCATCAGTGGTATCAAATCAATTTATTATGAGTCTATAAACAGAGCACTGAAGAGAGGCAGTTTGTAATATGACCTATGAGTTGTGGGTGAACATTAAAATGACTCCAAGAGTTGCCAACCATGGTAGAGGTAGAGGAAGAGATCCTCCAAGAGATGAATTTAGAGCTCTAAGAAGGCAAGTTGAGGTTTTGCAATAAGAGATTTAGAGAAGAGTTGTGCGTAGAGAAGGAGAAGATAGTGAAGATGAATTTGAAGAGAAATTTGAAGAGGAAGAACATGATCAAACAGACCCTGGAGAAATTATATTATTGAGAGCTATTGCACGAATTGGAAAGAAGCCTAAGATGGAGGTTTAAAACTTTAGTGGAAGATTGAATCTAGAAGAGTTGATAGATTGGATTAATGACATGGAGGAATTCTTTGAGTTTGAAGAGATTGAAGACCCTCACAGGACGAGGTTTGCAAAAATAAAACTAAAAGGGCATGGTAGCATTTGGTGGAAGGAAATTTAGCTTGAAAGAGGAAGAAGAGGGAAAAAAAAAATTTATAGATGGGATAGGATGGTAGAAAAGATGAAAAGACAATTTATTCTAGTAGATTATGAGTTGGAACTATTTAAAAAGATGCAAAGTTTGAGGCAAGGAACAAGAATAGTGAAAGAATATATGGAGGAGTTTCATAGGATCTTGATTAGAATGGGACATGATGAAGCAACTAAGGAGAAGGTTGCACGATATATTAATGGTTTGAAACCAAGCATACAAGAGGAGATGACTTTGGTGAAAGTCTACACAATGGAAGATGCATATCAAATTGCCTTAAAAATTGAGAAAAAAATGAACAAAAGGTACTTGAAAGTAAGCAAAGAGGAAGAGGCCATGATGAGGATTTTAGAGAAAGAACATATGGAACAGATAAGAATCAGAAAAAAAAAGACCAAGGCAACAACAAAAATCAGAAATATGATGACTCATATGGTCCTAGAGATCAAAATCCAAGAGGTAGAGGAAGATCGGGTAGAGATTTTGGAAGAGAAACCTTTAGAGGAGCTTGTTTTAAGTGTGGAGAAGAGGGTCATAGAGCATATGACTGTCCTCATGAAGAGGAAATTATGAGAAGAAGATCATAAAATCATAATAGAGCAACAAATATAATAAGGAAGGTGTAGGATAATCACATTCTGAAGAAGCAAAAGAAGGTGAAACTTTAATGACAAGGAGAACCCTCTTGAATGAGGATGATAAATTCATTCAAAAAAAAAAAAAATTTAGAAAAAAAATGAAAGTGCCAGAACAAGGTATGTAATGTCATCATAGATGGAGGTAGTTAGACAATCTCATTTCCAAAGAGATTGCGAGAAAATTGTAGCTAGAGAGAAGAAGGCATTCACATCTGTATAGGATAGCATGGCTACAAGATGATAGGAAAGTTTTGATCAACGAATAAAGTTTGGTAAATATTAATAGAGGATGTTATAGAGATAGAATTTTATGTGATATTATTCTTATGAATGCATGTCATATTTTGTTAGGAAGGCCTTGGCAATTTGATAGGAAGGTGATGCACGATGGTTA
Organism: Sequoia sempervirens; assembly: GCA_007258455.2. Lineage (NCBI taxonomy): Eukaryota > Viridiplantae > Streptophyta > Pinopsida > Cupressales > Cupressaceae > Sequoia > Sequoia sempervirens. Next base: position 12,526 of record VDFB02256151.1, on the reverse strand, counting down.
TGCCAACACATACACATTGATGAAGGATGGAGTGAAACAAAAATTGAAACCATTGGAAGAAGAAATGGTTAAGGTTTGTAACAATGCAAGGTCTTGTTTGGTTGATGAAATTAGACCTTTAGATGGTATGCAACAAGCTTTGTTAACACTAACCATGATGAAGATGAGAAAGGTGATTTGTTGACTTAGATTGAAGCAGAGATCTCAAGTGAAATGAAGGTAGTAATAGAAGGTAAGGTAAAATCTTATTTTATTGTTTCCTTTGATGAGAAAGAGAGTGAATGAATAGATAAGTTTGTTGTAGCAAAAAATACTGTTGATAAAGTTGAACTGGAAGAGTGGAGTATGAAGTTTAATGAAGAATTTTTTGAAGAATCCTTGCTTGAGAATAGTGGAGGTGAAAATGTTTTGATTAATGATCATGATTCCTTGTCAAGTAATGTGGAAATTGAATATTTTGATGGTATTAATAATGCTGTTTTGAGTGAAGGAAACAAATTTACAGTAGTGTCATGTCTTTTAGAAGGCATTGAAATAGTAGAATTTCATGAAGGGGACATAGTGGAAAGAGATGGAAAAGCTGGAACAACAAAGGAGGTAAATAAATACATTTATTTTGATGAAGGAGGAGGTATAAATTTAATTGTAATTGAATAAATATTTTGATTTGCAACTTTGTAATTTCCCTTGGGATGAAATTGTAATTGTAATTTTGGTGGGAATTATACATTTATGAATATTTTCTAAGGGAAAAATGGGAAAATAACCCTCTTGGGCGTCCAAATTCTTGGTGGGGACCAATTGGGGTGCATGTGCTTGCATGTTCAATTGCATGCCTTGCATGTAATTACAAATTTGTGCCACAATATTTTCATGTTGTTGTATAATCGTATTTGGAGCCGTCGAGGCCACTGGGAGTCAAAGAAGGTGTCTTGATTGACCAAGATGATTGGCCAAAAGTTAGGCACCCATGTGAAGATGGTGAAGGTAATAAATTATTTTATATTATCTTCTTATATCTCCTCATCAAGTTGGATGTTGGAATTCTTGGTGGTTTATGGAGGTTGTTTTGGGAAACCAATGGTGGTTTCTTCTCACACAATTTCTCTATAATGATGTTTGATGATTTGGAGAAGGGAGATTTTGGAGAGGTTGCGGTTGCATACCTAGATGCTGCCAGAATGCAGATAGAATATTGAGTTGCAGATTTTTGTATGTGTGAAACCCATGTTGTATGTGAGCATATGAGCTCCATGATTATGTATTTCATTTTCATATTTTGAAGTTAATATATGTTGCAAATTTCTCTTCCATTTTATGTGTTTCAAGTTAATTTGTTGCCCTCTTGCACAGTGTTTTATGTGTGTATGTAATCAGATTTGAGAGGGAGACTATCCCTTTCCATCATGGATGAACCGTAGTGCTTAGGCTATGCTACTAGATATTTAACCTTAGACAGAACATGTACATTAGATCCCAAAAACCCAAGCCTTAAACTTTAGAGCTTCAAACTTCAAAATTGAACCTTGGATTGTTAGATGATTAGAGCTTGGATCCAAGACCATTTATACTAGACTATGGACCCTATAATTTAAACACTAGATTATAGAAAATAATGATTCCCTAAAATATCTAAGAAATCAAACATTGCATGCTAGATGTTTACCCTAAAAATTGGAGCCTAGACCTTGGACCCTATCCCTAGATTTAGATCATGAACCCTTGACCAAGAAACCTATACCATTTATTGTGAACTCTTAGAGTGTGGATTTGGGATCACTAGGACCTTAGCATTATGCACCCTCAACAAGAAACATATACCCTATACCATAAATCCTTGAACCATTAGCATTGAACCCCATCCCTAGATCCTTAACTTTAGACACTAAGATGTGGACACTATACCCTTTGGAACTAGGTCATAAGAAATTTTCCCTCAATCCGTAAACTATGTGCCCATATATTGTGTCTCTAGATCCTTCACCTTGGAATCTAAGATTTCTTGAACATTACACCTTGAACACTTGATCTTGGGCCCTAAAATTTGGACTATAGAATGAAAGCATGGACCCTATAGATTAAATCCTTGAAGCCAAACCTTGTTTCTAGGAACATGATCCTAAAGCCTTACCTTGGAAGTTAGATCCTAAACCATAGAACCTTAACGTTGGACCCATGAACACTATATTTTGTAGCTTGGATTCATGGACCATGGACTTTAGATCAAGGAACTATTACTAAATTTTGTGATCCCTTAGACTCTAGATTTTAGACAATTGGACCTCACACCTTAGACCAAAAAACCTTTTCCCTGTGCCTTTGACCATGAACATTGGACCATAGGCCGTAGACCTTTGACACAAGACCTCATATTGTGGATGGTAGACCCATGGAACCTAGGTGTCAAATCCAAGAGCTTAGACCTTGGACCTTATGGTCTCTTTCTATCCCTATTATGCCTTTCTTCCATTCCCTCATTTTTTGTAGTGTATTTATTTTTCTCTATTATTCTTTCTTTATTTCTTTATTTCTATTATGAGACACTCTCTCTTTTTGGTTTGATCTCTCTATATTTTTTGGAACCTTTTTTTCTTCCAATCTATATTTTTTCCCTCTTGACCTTTCTTTTTATCTTTGTCTCTCTTTATAATTTCCTTTTTGTTTATCCATTCTTTCTTACTATTTATTCCTATCCCTATTATGTATTTCTTTCATTTCCTTTATTTTTGTAGTGTATTCTTTGCACATCTTATTCTCTCTTGATCTCATAGTTTAGATCTCTTTAGATCTATTTCCCTTTCTCATTTTTTTCCTTGTTGATGGTTCTCGATCTCTCTCTCTCTTTCTTTTATTATTTCTTTATTTCTATTATTTGATGCTCTCTATATGTGCTTCTACTTGTCTCTTTCTTTTATTATTTCTTTATTTCTATTATTTGATGATCTCTATATGTGCTTCTACTTCTCTTTATTTTTATTTTTCTTTCAATCTATATTTTTCCCTCTTAACCTTTCTTTTTGTCTTTGTCTCTCTCTTTATAATTGTCTTTTGTTTATCCCTTCTTTCTTACTACTTATTTCTATCTTCAATTCCATTTTTCATTACAAATGTTCACTATTTATTTCGTTATCTTTATCTTTTTATCTTTGTTTTTATTCCTATGTTGGTGTTTCTCTTTCTTTTGTTCTTTCTATCTTTTTTGACTTGTTTACATTTTTATTTTTCTATTTTTTTATCACTTTCTTTCCCTCTTTTTTCTTCTTCTTTTTTTTTCTCTCTCCTTCCTTTCTTCTTTTCTCATTATTTTTATTTTTCCAAAATTTGACTTTTCTTCTTTATATTGTTCATCCCTCTTTTTATTGTTTTATTATTTTATCTTTCTCACTTTATTTCTTTCTTCCTTTTTCTAACTTTCTTCACTTTCCTTCTCTCTTTTCTCTTCTTCATTTCTTTTCTTATCATTCTTTCTTTTTTTTTTCCTTTTTTTTCTTTCTTCATTGTTATTTTTATTTCTCTCACATTTTACTTTCCTTTTTTATATTGTTCTTTTTGTTTTATTTTTTTATCATTATTTTTAGCTTACCTCTCTTCTGTCTTTCTCTCCCTCTTTTATCTTCTTTTTTTATTCTCTCTCTCTCTCTCTCTCTCTCTCTCTCTTTGGTGTTTTGTCCTATTTCTTTTTTGCTTTGTTTGTTTCTTGGTGTTTATCCCATTTTTTGTTTTTACTACATTTTTTCTATCTCCAACTCTTTTAATATTACCTCTCATTTTTCCTTTTCTCTTTGTTTTTTTTTTTCATTCATTCATCTTTATATATATATTTTTCATTTTATTCCCTTGGCCCCCTCCTCTCTCTCTCTCTCTCTCATTTTTGTTGGTATTTTGTCTCTTTTTTGTTCTTTCTCTCTTTCCTGATTTGTTTCTTTCTTGTTGTCATTTAGATCACTCTCATATTTTTTCTTTCTTTCTTTTCTCTTTCTTCCCCTTTTTATCTTTATTTTTTATCCTCACTTTTTATCTTCTAATTATTATTTTTCTATCTTTATTTCTCTCTTTTTCCATCTATCTATCCTTGTGCTTTTTGTCTCACTTCTTTCATTTTACTTCTCCCCTCTTTCTTTTCTCTCTCTATTCTTCTATATATTTTTGGTTATTCTATCATTTTTTTTTACCTTTCTATTTATTTCTACTTTTAATTCTCTTCTTTGTAGCTTCCATTTTATCTTTTTTCCTTATTTTTTAATTTCTTTTTACTCTTTTTAATTGCTTTATCTATTTAATCTTTCAATGTAATGTATTTTCTTTATTTCTTTATCTATTATTATTTAATCCATGTTTTTGCCACTTCTTTGTTTCTTCTTTGACTTTCAATTACTTTTGGTATTGTATCTATTTATCTCATTCTATTACTTTATTTTTCTTTGTCTTGATTTTTAATATTACTTCTTTTCCCTATGTTACCTTTTTCATTCATATATTTTATATCTCATTTGTTCCCCTCTTAATTATTTTCGCTATTTTCTATGTCTCTTATTTTGTATCTCTCTCTTACCCCACTCATGCATGTCTTACTTTATTTCTTATTACTTTTATTTATGTCTTATTTCAATCTATATTTTTCTCAATTTATCTATATTTTTGTCTTGTTCTTTCTTTTTAAAGCCGTCTTTCTTTTTACCACCTTTTTATTTCTCTTCAACTCCTTTTTACCACCTTTTTATTTCTCTTCAACTCCTTTTTAAATTACCTTCACCATGTAATTCTTTGTTTTTACATTACTCTCTCTCTCTCTCTCTCTCTCTCATTTAACATTAAATATTTCTTTTATTTTCTTATTTTCTTTCTTTTTATGATTGTTCCTATTTCTACCCCACTTTTGTTTTCTATTTGTTTCTATCTTCAATTCTTTTTTAGTTACTTTCATTATTTATTTTTACATCCCTTTTTCAAAAAAAAATTGTTTATTTTCATTTCACTCTCCCACTCTCTCTCTTTTTTTTATATGATTTATTGGTTCTTTCACTTAATAGTTGCATTCATCCTATTGTTTTTTCCTTTCACTAGCTATTCTTTATCTATTGATTTTTATTTGTTCTCTATCATTTTCATTTACTTATTATTTCTTTTTTTCTTCTCTCTTGGTGTTTGCTTTATTCATTTCCTTCTTTTTGTCTCTATTTTTTATTGTTATTTTTTTTATAAATTTATCTCATTCCTTATCTATATACCATTCTTTGTTTTGACTACATTTTTAATATTACCCGTCCTTTTCTCTATGTTACTTTTTTTATTCGTGTATTTTATTATTTTATATTAAATTAATTTCTTATTTTGTAACTATTTTTTTTTCTTATATCCTTGGTTATTTTCTCTTTTTTGTCTTTGTCTTTTTTCTTTTAATCTATCATTTATTTTGTAGTTTTTCATTCTCTCACATTAACACTCTCAATATCTATCGCTTTGATTTCTATATTACATTTCCTTAGTTTGTATATCTCTCTCTATTTGTATTTATTCTTTGCATATCATTTTTAAATATTCTTTATTTTTTTAGCAATATTTTTCTACTTTTTTTTTCTTTTTTTATTTGTCTTTCTCTGAGCACTTTTTGTAATCTTTATCTCTATGTTTGGAATTCTCTCACTTCCTCTCCTCTTTATTTATTTATATCTTTTAAATCTTTCTAAATTTATTTATTATTTATTGAAATTACTTACATGAGTATATTTGTATTCTCTCTCTATCTATCTATCTTTTTTCTTTTAGTTATATTTTTTGGTCATTCATTATTTATTTAGTCATCTCTATGCTATTCTTTCTTTATTTTTATTTATTTTAACTTTAATTATTCTTTTTTGATGTTTTTATCTACTTTTTGTCTTTTTTACTTTCTCTCACAACCTTTCCTTTGTTGTCTCACCATTTCCCTACCTCTTTCTCTTTATTTATTTTTTTCTTTCTTGTTTTACTCTTTATCTTTCACTTCTCATTCTATCTGTTTTATATCTAGATCTATTTTCTTATTATCTTTCCTTATATCTAATTTGTCAAGCCCATTTCTTCCCTTCATGCTTTCTCTCTTTCTCTTTCTCCTCCAATTTTCAATACATAACATGTTTTCAATCATTTGACGATGTTAGAGACATAAATAGTAATTGGATTATCTATATTAAAATTAATTAAAAATTGATCTCCATATCGTCATTGTCTCTTATAAGAAGGAATAAAAGTCGGGTTCATCCTAGAGCCCACACAAATAGTGGAGAAGGCTTAAGTCATGAGTATGCTCCCCATGGTCTTGGGTTTGATTTCGAGGTCCGAATTAACCCGATACATGTGGCTTGCGAGTTGTCGCATACATCTCTAAGAGACTAGTCTCACCCCAACTTGGTAGAATGTAAAACCAAGATAAGATAGGTTGGGCATTGGGTTGGGTCGGAGGGATACCCTTGAGTCAATAAAAAAGAAGAAAAGAAAAGTTCATACCTTTTTATCATGTTTCAAAAGGGTTTGAATTAGAATATTTTGATTAATTGGAGGTCAATTTACAAAAAAAATTATAATGTGATTTTAGTGTACTTGTTGATTGATACACCAAAAATCCATTCACATTAAGGAACATAACATACATCATTAGAGGACTAATCTAGCCCTAGTGTGAAACCTTTTTCTTGACCCCAACTTGGCAGAATATAAGACCAAGGTAAGGTGGGTTGGGTGTTGGAATGGGATGTAGGGATACCTTTTAGTTAATTAAAAAAGAAGAAGTGAAGTTCATACCTTTTTATCATCTTTGAAAGGGGTTTGGATTAGAATATTTTGATTAATTGGAAGCCAATTTGCAAAAAAAGCATAATATGATTTTAATATACGTATTGATTGATACACCAACAATCTATTTGCATTAAAAAACATAGCATACAATCCCAGGGGACTAGTCTCACCGCCCCAACGTGACACCCCTTTTCCTACCCCAACTTGATAGAATATAAGACCAAGGTAAGGCAAGTTGAGTATTGGGCTAGGTCATAGTGATACCTCTAAGTCAATAAAATAAACAAATAAGTGAAATTCATATCTTGTTATCGTCTTTGAAAGGGGTTTGGATTAGAATATTATGATTAATTAGAGGTCAATTTACAAAAAAAATCACACTATACTTGTTGATTAATACACCAACAATCCATTTGCATTAAAAAACATAGCATACATCACCAGGGGACTAGTCTCACCACCTTAGCATGACAATCTTTATTGACCCCAAATTGGCATAATGTAAGACCAAGGTAAGGTGGGTTATGTGTTGGGATGGGTTGTACAAATACCCTTGAGCCAATTTAAAAAAAAAAGAAAAAATGAAGCGCATATTTTTTATCATCTATAAAAGGGATTTCAATTAGAATATTTTGATTAATTGGAGGTCAATTTACAAAAAAAATCATAATGTACCTATTGATTATTACACCAAAAATCCATTCACATTAAAGAACATAGCATACATCCCCAGGGGACTAATCTCACCACCTTAGCATGACTCTCTTTCATGTCCCCAACTTGGCAAAATGTAAGACCAAGGTAAGGCAGGTTGGTGTTGGGCTGGGTTGTAGGGATACCCCCGAGCCAATTAAAAAAAGAAGAAAAATGTGAAATTCATATCTTTTTATCATTTTTAAAAAGGGTTTGGATTAGAATATTTTGATTAATTGGAGGTCAATTTATAAAAAAATCATAATGTACATGTTGATTAATACACCAACAATCCATTTGCATTAAGGAATATAGTATAAATCCCCAGTGGACTAGTGTCACCACCTTAACATGACACTCTTTCCCGACTCCAACTTGGCAGAATGTAACACTAAGGTAAGTCGGGTTGAGTGTTGGGCTAGGTTGTAGGGATACCCCTGACCCAATTAAAAAAGAAGAAAAATGAAGTTCATATTTTTTTATCATTTTTAAAAGGGTTTGGATAAGAATATTTTGATTAATCGGAGGTCAATTTACTAAAAAATCATAATGTACCTATTGAATAATACACCAACAATCCATTCACATCAAAGAACATAGCATATATTCCCAAGGGACTATTCTCACCACCTTAGAATGATAACCTTTCCCAACCCCAACTTGGCAGAATGTAAGACCAAGGTAAGGTGGGTTGGGTGTTGGGTTGGGTTGTAGGGATACCCTTGAGCCAATTAAAAAAGATAAAAAATGAAGTTCATATATTTTATCGTCTTTAAAAGGGGTTTGGATTAGAATATTTTGATTAATTAGATGTCAATTTAAACAAAAATCATAATGTACATATTGATTAATACACCAACAATCCATTCACAATAAGAAACATAACATAAATCCATAGAGGACTAGTCTCACAACTTTAGCATGACACCCTTTCTCAACCCCAGCTTGGCAAAATGTAAGACCAAGGTAAGGTGGGTTAGGTATTGGGTTGGGTTGTAGGGATATGCCTAAGCCAATTAAAAAAAGAAATAAAAATGAAGTTCATATATTTTTATCATTTTTAAAAGGGGTTTGGATTATAATATTTTGATTAATTGAAGGTGAATTTACAAAATAATCATAATGTACTTGTTGATTAATACTCCAACAATTCATTCACATTAAGGAACATAACATACATCCCTAGGGGACTAGTCTCACCACCTTAGCATGACACCCTTTCTTGATCTGAATTTGGTAGAATGTAAGACCAAGGTAAGACAGATTGGGTGTTGGGCTAGGTTGTAGGAATACCCTTGACCCAATTAAAAAAAGAAGAAAAATAAAGTTTATTTTTTCTTTTTATCGTCTTTAAAAGGGTTTGGATTAGAATATTTTGATTAATTGGACGTGAATTTTTAAAAAAATCATAATGTACCTATTAATTAATACATCAACAATCCATTCGCATTAAGGAACATAACATAGATCCCTAGGGGACTAGTCCCGCCGCCTTAGCATGACACCCTTTTCCCGACTCCAACTTGGCAGAATGTAAGACCAAGGTAAGGCAGGTCGAGTGTTGGGTTGGGTTATAGGGATACCCCTGATCGAATTAAAACAAGAAAAAATGTGAAGTTCATATCTTTTTACCCTTTTTAAAAGGGGTTGGATTAGAATATTTTGATTAATTGGAAGTCAATTTACAAAAAAAATCATAATGTTCATGTTGATTAATACACTAACAATCTATTCGCATTAAGGAACGTAGCATAAATCCCTTGGGGACTAGTCTCACCACCTAACATGACACCCTTTCCTGACCCCAACTTGGTAGAATGTAAGACCAAGGTAAGGCAGGTTGGGTGTTGAGCTGGGTTGTAGGGATACCCTTGAACCAATTAAAATAAGAAGAAAAATGAAGTTCATATCTTTTTAATGTCTTTAAAAGGGGTTTCTATTAGAATATTTTGATTAATTGGAAGTCAATTTACAAAACAATCATAATGTAGTTGTTGATTAATACACCAACAATCCATTTGCATTAAGGAACATAGCATACATCCCTAAGAGTCTAGTCTCATAACCTTAGCATGACACCCTTTTCCGACCCCAACTTGGAAAACTATAAGACCAAGGTAAGGTGGGTTGGGTGTTGGGTGTTGGGTTGGGTTGTAGGGATACCCCTAAGCCAATTAAAACAAGAAGAAAAATGAAGTCTGTATCTTTTTATCGTTTTTAAAAGGGGTTTGGATTAGAATATTTTGATTAATTAGAGAACAATTTACAAAAAAATCATAATGTACCTGTTGATTAATAAACCAACAATCCATTCACATTAAGGAACATAGCATACAACTCTAGGGGACTAGTCTCGCCACCTTAGCATAACACCCTTTCCTGACCCCAACTTGGCAGAATGTAAGACCAAGGTAAGGTGGGTTGGGTGTTGGGCTAGATTGTAGGGATACCCTGAGCTAATTAAAAAATAAGAAAAATAAAGTTCATATTTTTTTGTTGTCTTTAAAAAGGGTTTGAATTAGAATATTTTGATTAATTGGAAGTCAATTTACAAAAAATCCATAATGCACATGTTGATTAATACATCAACAATCCATTTGCATTAAAAAAAATAACATACATCCCCAGGGGACTAGTCTCACCACCTTAGCATGACACTCTTTCCTAACTCCAATATGGCAAAATGTAAGACCAAGGTAAGGTGGGTTAGGTGTTGGGTTGGGTTGTAGAGGTACCTGTGAGCCAATTAAAACAAAAAAAAACTGGAGTTCTTATATTTTTATCATTTTTCAAAGGGGTTTGGATTAGAATATTTTGATTAAATGGAGGTCAATTTACAAAAAAATCATAATGTACCTATTGATTAATACATGGACAATCCATTCGCATTAAGGAACATAACATACATCCCTAAGGGTCTAGTCTCACAACCTTAGCATGACACCCTTTCCTGACCCCAACTTGGCAAAATATAAGAATGAGGTAAGGTGGGTTGGGTGTTAGGTTGGGTTGTAGGGATATCCCCGAGCCAATTAAAACAAGAAGAAAAATGAAGTCCATATCTTTTTATAGTCTTTATTTAAGGGGTTTGGATTAATTAGAGGTCAATTTACAAAAAATCATAATGTGCCTATTGATTAATACATGGACAATCCATTCACATTAAGGAACATAACATACATCCCTAAGGGTCTAGTCTCACAACCTTAACATGACACTCTTTCCTGACCCCAACTTGGAAAAATGTAAGACCAAGGTAAGGTAGGTTGCGTGTTAGGTTGGGTTGTAGGGACATCCTCGAGCCAATTAAAACAAGAAGAAAAATGAAGTCCATATCTTTTTATTGTCTTTATTTAAGGGGTTTGGATTAAAATATTTTGATTAATTAGAGGTCAATTTACAAAAAAATTAGAATGTACCTCTTGATTAATAAACCAACAATCTATTCGCATTAAAGAACATAGCATACAGCCCCAGAGGACTAGTCTCACCACCTTAGCATAACACCCTTTTCTCGACCCCAACTTGGCATAATGTAAGACCAAGGTAAGATGGGTTGGGTGTTGGGCTGGGTTGTAGGGATACCCATGAGCCAATTAAAAAAAGAAGAAAAATTAAGTTCATATCTTTTCATTGTCTTTAAAAAGGGTTTGGATTAGAATATTTTGATTAATTGGAAATCAATTTACAAAAAAATCATAATGTACCTGTTGATTAATACACCAACAATCCATTTGCATTAAAGAGAATAACATACATTCCCAAGGTACTAGCATGATACTCTTTCCCGACCCCAACATGGCAGAATGATAGACCAAGGTAAGGTGGGTTGGGAGTTGGGCTAGGTTGTAGAGGTACCTGTGAGCCAATAAAAACAAGAAAAAAACTGAAGTTCTTATATTTTTATCGCCTTTCAAAGGGGTTTGGATTAGAATATTTTGATTAATTGGAAGTCAATTTACAAAAATGTCATAATGTACCTATTGATTAATACATGAACAATCCATTCACATTAAGGAACATATCATACATCCCTATGGAACTAGTCCCACCACCTTAGCATGAAACCCTTTCCTAACCCCAACTTGGCAGAATGTAAGACCAAGGTAAGGCGGGTTGGGTGTTGGGTTGGGTTGTAGGGATACCCCTGAGCCAATTAAAAAAAGTAGAAAAATGTGAAGTTCATATTTTTTATTGTTTTTAAAAGGGGTTTGGATTAGAATATTTTGATTAATTGAAAGTCAATTTATAAAAAAATCATAATGTACCTGTTGATTAATACACCAACAATCCATTCGCATTAAGGAACATAGCATAAATCCCTAGGGGACTAGTCTCACCACCTTAGCATGACACTCTTTCCGACCCCAACTTGGAAAAATGTAAGACCAAGGTAAGGTGGGTTGGGTGTTGGGCTAGGTTGTAGGGATACCCTTGAGCCAATTAAAAATAAATAAAAATGTGAAGTTCATATTTTTTTATTGTTTTTAAAATGGGTTTGGATTAGAATATTTTGATTAATTGGAGGTCAATTTACAAAAAAATCATAATGTACCTATTGATTAATAAACCAACATTCCATTCACATTAAGGAACATAGCATACAACCCTAGGGGACTAGTCTCACCACCTTAGCATAACACCCTCTCTCGACCCCAACTTGGAAGAATGTAAAACCAAGGTAAGGTGGGTTAGGTGTTCAGCTGGGTTGTAGGGATACCCTTGAGCCAATTAGAAAAAGAATAAAAATGAAGTTCATGTCTTTTTATTATTTTTAAAAAGGGTTTGGATTAGAATATTTTGATTAATTGGAAGCCAATATACAAAAAAATCATAATGTACCTGTTGATTAATACACCAACAATCCATTCGCATTAAAGAAAATAGCATACATCCCCCAGGGGACTAGTCTTTGAACTTTAGCATGACACTTTTTCTCGACCCCAACATGTCAAAATGTAATACCAAGGTAAGGCAGGTTAGGTGTTGGGTTGTTTTGTAGAGGTACCTATGAGCCAATAAAAACAAGAAGAAAAAATGAAGTTCATATATTTTTATT
>VDFB02256150.1:0-31259 GCA_007258455.2 Sequoia sempervirens | reverse complement strand
TAAGGATTTTTGTAAGCTTTATCCACATCATATCTACAATACTTCAGATATTCTTCCATCAATACTTTCTAGATGCCATAATTAGTTCCATCGAACCTTGGATAATCATAAACCATTTTTCCAACCATCCCAGACCTTCCTCAAGTGGTTAAGCTCTTCACCAAGGAACCTTGCTCTGATACCAATTTTTGAATAGGACAACTAAGAGGGGTTTGAATCAATTGTCATAGAATTAAACATTTAGTTCAATCACTAGAATTGATACTTAAGACTGCTTAAATGATTAATCATCAAATTCCAATGCAAAAACTTAAATCCAACTCATAAACACAATAACATCAAATTTACATGGAAAATCCAATGAGGGAAAAACCACGACGAGGATTAAGACACACTATAGAGAATATTAAAAATGATTACAAGAGGCTCACTACCTAAAATAAGGCTCACTGCCTGAAACAAGGAATCACTGTCCAACAGGGCTAACAACCCAAATGGCTCACTGCCAAAGAGATACAAAGAAGAAAAAGAAGACTTGTTACAAAGAGACTACAATCACAATGTAATAGAGGATTCCACCAAAATCACTTGATCTACTTGCATGAATGATAGAGCTCACCTTCTACTTACTGCATCCGAAAACTCAACATTAAGCTTCACACTAATCTTCCACACTCGCAACACACACACTTAATGGAATCAATGTCGCACCAAACTACACTTCCTCTTTTCTCTTATTTCTCTTCTTCTTCACTCTTGTATGTTTTCTATCACTTAAATCATCTTGCATTTATACCATATTCAACTTTGAAACATATATAAAGTCAGCCATCCAAATCCAAATTCAAATTAGGTTGGCACCAAAGCATCCTAGGGTTGAATTAGAATGAGGGTGACCCAAACACACGCTTCATAAACCTCAAAAGTAGTATTTCACACAAGGTCGGCCAAACCAATGTAAAACACATAGAACCATTAAGCATAAACTTTCCAAATGCCAAAATTATCTTCAATACAATTAGGGAAAATCAACTTGAGAATCGCAAGTCATAAGACTTCATAAAAGAGAAATCTCAACCGACAACATTTCTCCAGAACCTCAACCAGAAACACAAAAAACCATAGTTCACAACTGGTGAACACAACTTGCACTGTACAACAAATCAATAACCAAAAGTATGGATATAACATCTTCTAACAACCATGAACAACATGTATGAACCATACAAACATAGGAGTAAATCTAGACCAAAACCTAGAGCAACGACTGAACACTTGCAACATATCTAGTTCATTACAATTTTCTCAATATCCTTGACATATACAACCAACAACAACTAGTTAATAACCAATTGAATGGTTGACATCAATGACAACACCTTCAATCATTCAATTCTTGCAACACAAGATACCTTGCCACAAAACTAGCAACATTTCCTTTCATCCCTTTCCAAAAGTATAATGGATTTACACCTGCCATTATTTTCATTACTCCAAGGTGTCTAGAGTACGGTGCTTCATGTACTTCCTTCCATACCAGATTTCTTAACTCTTCTACGTTAGGTACATACATTATACCCTTATATCTAAGTAATCCATTAGGTTCAAAATGAAAACCTTCATACCTAGAATCTTGTGGATTATTAACGAGTGCTTGCTTGACTTGCAAGTAATACTCATCCTCTTCACTTTTGCAACACTTGTCCCTTAAAGTCGGTTTGAATGGTTACTATAGAAGCAATATGACATCTTCGACTTAAGGTGTCGACAACCTAATTTTATTTTCCTTTAATATAATTGATATTAAACTCATATTCAACTATTAACTCTAACCATCTTCTATGCCTAACATTCATATTAGGTTAAGTGAAAAGGTACTTTAACCCATTATGGTCAGTTTTCAATTCAAAGGGTTTTCCTAACAAGTAATTCCTCCACATTTGCAATGCATGAAACAGAGCTATTAATTATAAATCATGCAGTGCATAATTCATCTCATAAGGTTTTCCTAACAAGTAATGCCTCCACATTTGCAATGCATGAACCAGAGTTGTTAATTATAAATCATGCAGTGCAAAGTTCATCTCATAAGGTTTCAAATTCCTAGATTCGTAAGAAATTACTTGACCATATTGCATTAATACACCTTCTAACCCTTCCCTGCATGCATCTATGATAACTATAAAGTTACCCTCAGGATCTAGTACTTTTAAGACTGGTGCGGTGGTTAACTTCTCTTTGAGTAGGTCAAAAGCTTCTTAAAACTTCTCAGTCCATTCAAATTTCTTTCCTTTCTTTTTAAAGAAGTAATCGGGAAAGAAATCTTAGAGAATTTTGCAACAAACTTCTTATAGTACCCTACTAGACCCATGAAACTTCTTACCTCTGACACATTCTTAGGTATAGACTACTCAAGTACTGCCTTGATCTTAGATGGATCTACAAAATTTCCATCTGCTAAGATCACATGACCCAGATAATGTACCCTCTTTTGGAAGAATGTATACTTAGAGAGTTTACCATACAACCTATGTTCTCTTAAATGTTGTAGGACCATTTCTAAATGCTTACAATGTTCTTCCTCATTTATATAATAAATCAAGATATCATGTAGAAAAACTAATAAAAATTTGTTTAGGAAGTCCCTAAATACACTATTCATTAGGTTAATAAATGTTGCAGGTGCATTTGTTAAACCAAAAGGTAAAACGGTGAATTCATAGTGTCCATATTTGGTTCTGAATGCATTTTTAAATATATCTTCATCCTTAATCCTCAATTGATGATGTCCAGATCTCAGATCTATTTTAGAGAATATAGCGTCTCCCCTCATTGATCAAAAAGATCATCTATGTGCAGCAATGGATACTTGTTCTTAACCGCAACTTTTTTAAGCATACAATAATCAATGCACAAACACAAGGTACCATCCTTCTTTTTAACAAATATGACTAGCACTCCCCAAGATGAAACACTTGGTCTTATCAACCCTTTAGACAACAGTTCATCCAATTGTGCCTTAAGTTCCATAAGTTAAGTGGTTTTCATCCTATAAGGTACCTTGGAAATAGGTTCTGACCCTAGAACTATATCTATAGAGAATTCAAATATTACTTTCAGAGGCAACCCTGGTAACTCATCTAGAAACACATCCAAAAAAATTCTCAATATTGGGTACTTCTCCATATCCAACTTTCTAGTTTCATCCATTTCACCATCTTCTAACTCTTGGAAAATCTAGAACTCCAAATCATCAATATACTTTCCAAGTTCTCCCATCTTTATAGAAAAGAGTTTACATCCTTTCTTCTTAGCCCTTAATAGTTGCATTGTCTTGATTTGATGAATCTTAACCTCTCTGGGTATCCCTTGAAATTTTACTTGATTTCCAAAATCATCTAGACATTCTATAGCTTTAGCATGGAAATCTACCTTATCCCTATGTATCCAACACCAATTCACACCTAGGATAACATCATATGATCCTAGAGGTGTGACATATAGGTTTACTTCCATAGAAAAACTAGGTAGTTCTATCCTAGCCTCAAATAGACATTGATCCACCTTTGCTCTTTTTTGGTTTGTGTACTCTACATCCCAAGACATTTCCATGTATCTCACCTTCCTAGATAATTTCTTAGCTACTCTAAGTGAAATGAAATTTTCAGTTGCACTAGTATCAATAAGAACAGTAATAGGTAAGCCAAACAAAATACCTAGTGTTTCAATTGGAGTTACTTGGTATCTTTTGCTAAAACATCACTTTCTGGGTGGGTAATGGATTACCATATGGTCATGATCTAGAAGTTTTATTAGGAAACTCATTAGCATAGTTGTCCCCTCTATATATAAAACATCTTGTAGCCAGTCCTCTTTTCCCTATGATTTCTCTAGACTTGTTGACATTTTCATTAGCCTTGTTGGTATTACTCATGCTAGAATCATTTCTTTTATGCTCTCTTCTAGACTCCTTTCCATCATTGTGGAACCTTTTTCCCTTTTTCTTTGGAACATTTTTCACAGATTCCACCTTCTTCAGAGCTATCTTGTCAGGAACTTACACATCCTTCTTTTTCTCTCTTCTTTCTTGATGAGTGGAGTTAGCCTTGAGCTTTTTCTCTTGTTTAATTACTTTCTCATATACAAGATCCATTGTTGTTGGACCGTGCATATCCAATTCTCCTCTAATTTGATTGTTAAGTCCCATTATAAATTTTCTAATGTGGAAGCACTCATCCTTGTGATATATGGGAACATAGCACAAAAGTTAGGTAAACTTCTCCCAATACTCATTGAACTTCATATTACCTTGTTTCAAACCCTAGAAATCCAAGAGTTTTTGGTCATAGTAGAGTTGTGGCAACCATCTCTTATGAAAAATCTCCATGAATTCTCCCCATGTTAGCTTCCATGAGTTAATATTAAGTTCCAACTTTTTGTTCATCCACCAGTTAGAGGCTTATCCTGCTAACTGATATGCAACCCAAGAAGCTTTAGTAACCTCATCATAGTTTCATATTTCAAACTACTTTTCCATTTGGACAAGCCACACCTCAGCCTCATCTCCTCCAACACTTCCATTAAACTTGGGTGGGATAATTTTCTTCATGTCCTTGGAAAGTTTAGAAGCCACAAGCTTCTTATTCCTTTCTTTAGATGGCGTAGGTGATTTTTCCCTCTCATGATCACAAGTTTCTTCACATCCATGAGAAGAGTTTTCTCCCTCATGTTGATTAATGGGAACATCATTCTCTACCCTATCCTTAACTTTTTCCTGCTCAAGGTTATCCAACCTTGCCAAAACTTAGTCAAGTCTAGCCTCAACTCCATCAATTCCTTACCCAACCTCTTGGCTTCCTCCAGGATTAGTTCGTGTCCTCACCATCCTTACGAGATCAGTTTTTACTTGAATTTTTATCCATGTTAGACTAAATTATGTTATCATCTATCTTATGGAAAATATTCAAAATGGTATTCATGTGCACATAAAGAATTCCACATAAGATTAAGAACACACTTTTTTATAAACACATAATTATATTCATTTCATGAGGATTTTAATATCCTTTTGATTACATGGAGTGACAATTCAGATAGTCGAGTGGAGAGTATCCCTTAGATTCACTCTTTGACACATAACTTAATGGAGTATAACCTATAGACTGATACTATTGTTGATCTCTATCTTTTTTTCATCCCTCATTTGTTTGTACCTATCCCAAAAAGGATAATAGCCTTCAGATTTATCATCCAAAACATAGTTACGAGGTACAGTGTCAATATGGTGTTCATCAACAATGTAGTCTACCCTTTTTGCAGACATTTGTTCATGAGGCCATTTCTTGTCTAGCAACGTCCGTGGCACATATCCCTCAGACTTGTTACTCAAAGAAATTACAATTACTTCTGCCAAGGAATGAACTCTAGGGTCCCTAAAGATGAATGCTAGACTAACACTTCCTTCTGAGGGAATATCCATGGAAAACAGTAATGACTCAGACTTCTCTAGTGAGATGATTGGTAGGTAGTTGTACATATCCTACATCTTCATATTTCTCTTCACATCACTAATCTAAGAGAGTGCATGACTAAAGTTTTTGGTGTCACTCAACTAGATGGAATTGTCGTAGTTGATACCCTCAATTGTTCTAATTATTGCTTCTCTTTCCTTCTTGGAATTGGGGTAGCACTCTTTTTTTATTACTGACTTTTGAGCCGTTAATTTGAGATGCACCATCTTGGCACAAGAATTCATAACATTAGATAATGTTGGATGAAAGGAATGATGAGCTCATAGGTTCCAGAGCTAAAATTGGTAGCTTTGATACCACATGCAATACACTAACCCTTCAATGAAGTAAAAATTCCTAAGTTTTCACCTTGCAAGTAAATAAACTATGTAACAAGCCATTGCAATAAAAAAAATTCTTTTCTTGTTGAGAATATACAAACAAAGATGCATGAAATAATACAACAAGGATTTCATTACAATAAATTCATAAGTTACAATAATACAAGAATGCATACATTTACATACATAGCTCAATGAGCTTTGGAACAAATAGTTGTAAGATTGTCTAGGATCCTTCCTTTCAAATCTTGGTTCTTCTGTCACCTGCTATGGAGGAGAAGCATCACTCAATTTCTTTTTCGCCAACCAAAAAATCTTAATGTGATCCCCCACACATCTATCATTCCATATATGTCCCTTCCCTTGGACAAAGAGATTGGTAGAGTAACCAAATAACGATAACCAACTGATCATAGTGTTGTGTCCTACATAACTAGAACTTGTAATCCCACAATCTGGAACTAGTGTGTAATACTGGGTCATGGTGAACTGACAGTGGAGCTAGAGGCAGTCACACTACTTTGGCCAAAGTTTTCTCATTCAATACTTTGAATGAGGGTCATCTATCACATACACTAGAGTGATCCCACAATACTGGTTTATAATTTCTGGAAGATCCTAATTTTTGCTGAAATCACATATTTTTAGAAAATATAATGATTTAAGCCTTGAAATGTTCCATTTAAATTATTCCAATTGAAGAGGGTTTGATCGAACCACCTTAGATCAAACCCCCTTGGATAGAACCACCTTTAGTTTTAAACCATACTTTCCTCTTGAGAGTCTCCTTTACACCTATCAAAATGTTGATTAAAACCACTTTTGATTTACTTTTGGGGGATCAAATAAATTCATTTTAAAATTTATTTTTTATGATATCTGGTCCTTATTATAAGATTCAAAAGTATAATTTTAAATAAATTCTTATTTCTTGTGAATCACAGGTTTTTCACAAAAATCAAGCTCTACGATTCCACACATGTGGAAAAATAGTAAATTATAAAGAAGAAATATCAGTGCACTAGATATTGAAGTCTTTGATCCAACAAAAATAATAATTAAATTTTGATACATACAATGAAAGTTATGTTGTATACAGTTCGCCTATGTCTAAATTGTATTTGGTTTGACTTCGAAACTTGATTAAGGAAAAAATATTCAATAAAACACTATGAAACCAAATGAAAGTGCTAGATATCATAGTTACAAATCTAAATTAAAAAAAAAGAGAATTTTATCCTTTATGGAAAAAAATTATGTTGTACATGGTGAGCACCACTCCTTAAAAATGACGTTTATTGAAAAAACTAGTTTTAGAAGGAGATTGAAAAATAAGTGCAATTTGATTCCAAAATTTTTGAAAAAAATATATTTAGAATCTATAGGAAAATTGTCACAAATCACTAGTTTGCATCATCTTCAAATTCCTCACAGTTTAGCTGCTATAGGTGCCCAAAAGTGAAGATTTAGTTAGAAAAAATCATTTCAGTGTCCAGTTCGGCCAAAAATTGTAAACCAGTATTGTGGGATCACCCACTACTCAGGGTCGATTTGACTTAAGGCCATCTTAAACTATGCATAGGTATTTCCTTCAATGGATAATCTATCATCCCAGAGATAGCCTATCACCATTTTAAAATTTTTGGAATAAACCTACTTAACAAGTAAGCACACAAGCTCCCTTGCATACTGGATAAACAATCCTAGGAGTAAACACAAGCTATTCTAGTTAAATCAATAACTTAGCTAAGATTAACACATATGACACTCATGTTCAATCATATCTAGTACGTAATACCTATGATAAGCACTAATCTCCTATTATGGAGTACATACAAGAACATCATAAAAGCAACATAAAAGCTTCTATTCCCTTTTCAATGACATTCTAAATTCTCTGAATGCAAGTACTAGGAAAAGACAATTCATTCATAATTTAAAATAACAAAGAAAAATATCCTCATGCCTGTTATTGCTTGTCCAATCAATTGAGAGTAATGAAGCCTCTCCCAAACAACAACAAGCTTGATAATAACTTATCAAGAAATGTAAAAATGAACTTATAACTCTCAAGTTGATAGATTACTTCATGCAAGCATCAACTCTTTCTCTTAATAAGATAGAATTTTCTCTCTCTCAAGTAAAACTGAGAATAAGCTGAAAATAATGCAGAGTAAAGGCTTGAAAGAAGAATGTGTCCTCTCAAATGAAACTACTCTAGTATTTATACAGTAGCGTGAGGCTTTATATCCTATAGTTTAGGTATGGATATGGAAATCAACCACCATGCACAACTACACATATATCACAACAAAAAGGTGGCGACTATGTAAGCTCATACTCAACAAAACATCTACAGATCGACCTTGCTAGATTGACAACAAATAGAGACTTATTCAAGTTTGCACATGGATGATTTGAATTATCTCCAGCAATGGAAATCTACAGGTATAGGGAAAAAAAGGTTGCACCAAAGCTTCCACACTATTCTCAAAGTTGGTGCGGTTTCCATGCAATTGGAAACAGTCAATAACCAACTTGCAACACCATTCCTTCATCAACTAAGTCTGGGTGTGAGTCATCATAGACATTTATTCACTTCAAAAAACTCATTAACTAGTCACTTACTTCTTAACAGATGTTGGTTTAAGCTCATAGACATGGCGCTTTAAGTTTTACCAAGTCAAAGATTATCTTATAATAGGCATCGACTAAGTC
This sequence comes from Sequoia sempervirens, assembly GCA_007258455.2. Lineage (NCBI taxonomy): Eukaryota > Viridiplantae > Streptophyta > Pinopsida > Cupressales > Cupressaceae > Sequoia > Sequoia sempervirens. The sequence continues at coordinate 22,690 of VDFB02256150.1, read as the reverse complement.
TCCACCATTCATTGACATAATGCAACAAGCTTCAAATGAAATATATATGTTCCATAAAGCGTGACAACAAGAGTAAAACTCAACTTATCATCGACCTCTATCATGATAAATGATAGTCGATCTCAAGTAATAACTAATATGTTAAATATATATTAATATATATATATATATATATTTACATATATAAAATATCATATTTACATATATATATATAATATCACATATACATATATATATTTAAATATCATCATATATTTATATATATATGTATATGTATATGTATATGCATATATATATATATGCTAATATATATTGACATATATATCATAAGCCATTAATGTAAGAATACATTTGATATATAAATAAGTACAGGAAAGATAGTATTTACACATAATAAACACAGTATATAGATTGTATATATATATAAGTATATGCCTCCATGTACACATATATGTATGTATACCTATATATACATTCGTATATATATATATATACCTCTATGTACACGTATATGTATGTATACCTATATTGATACATTCGTATGGGCATGTCTATTCACCAACGTAAGTGTGTATCGATACATATATACATATGGATATGTGTATATACTATACATATATATATGTTCACATTCAATTCACATTCAATCATTCACAATTACCATCATATTGATAAGTATTTACATGTGGTACATCTATACATGTGCATATACATGTCGTTAGATCCCATTGACATGTATGTGCATATATGTACTCATACTCCGCATACGTCCCTCTTATCAATATAATTGTAATAGTACAAGAAAGAACTCTAAAACTCAAATAGATAAACATCACCCAATAATGCATGCAATAGTAAACAAGACTCTACCAATGCAGGAACATCAACTAAGGATGACTTACCAACTTCCCACAAACTAACTCAACTCAATTATTCTATTGTGGTGTGTGTATGCTTAGATGGTTTACATTACCAGTTACCTGACCAAGATCTTCTCCTGAGTGATACTTCCCCTCTGCCTAGAGGAATTGAACACATACCTACGACCACTAACACATGCACTCAACAATTAATTGTTTATTACATATGCAGTATACGTAAAACATCTCCAAAGTTAGAATAATAATTCCATAACCATCCATTCACATATATGCAATACTTTTCCATGAGATAACATCAAATGAGATAATATTCACATATAACACATTTATAAGAAAGTACAAGTACAATTTATTCATCTCTAGAATTCACATTACATTCATATTTACCCTACATAGTAATAGAAAATAGTAATTACACAATTGGCATATAACAAGGAGAAAACTCCTCTCCAAAAGAGAGAAAAAAAGCTAAAAAAGTGAAATCTAGAAAAGTGAAAGGAGGAATTCATAAGACCCCCCAAGGACAACTCTCATCAACGATATCAACAAAATACAAAAGGAGAGAGACTATGTAGCCCCCTCGTAGAAAAGAGTAGAAATGCTGAAGATCCCCCCATGATGAAGAAGCTCATATGCCGATCTTGGAAGTCTAAAGAATATCCCATGTTTGCAAACAACATGCCTCCCTTTAGGGAGAAACAACCACTGATGCAAGAGAAACTCCAACTCTGAAACAAGAGAAGAGAGAGGAAGAATCAACATGAAAGATGCCTCTGAAAACTGTCTCGGTGCCTCCATGTAACCAAATGTCACATCATGATCAAATGCAACCTCAACTAAAGAAAGTGGATGAATAAGAACATGTGGAAACTCTAAAGCAACAATCTCCAAAGCCATATATGGTGTGAAAATAGTACAAATACTATCATAAAAAATAAAGGATATACCCTCAAATGCATCATCCAAATCAGAAATGTGAGATTCACAAAATAACTCTGCAAGACCTATCAAGTGACTATCCCACAAAGAATAATTTGAAGGATCAAAAACATCTTGTTGTGTTGAACAAACAACCTCTAAAGCAACAAGAGATGAATCAACATAGGTCTGAAGAACTCCAAAGTTCAAATGACCAATCTCTCTTGAGGAATTGCTATCAACACTAGCGAGAGGGGTGCGAGGCTCATAATCATCATCATCAAAAAAATGAGAAAAGGCATAGAGACAATACTCATGATCAACTTCACCAACAATAATGAATTTTCCAGTATCAGCCTCTCTAATGAAAATAGAATCTACATAGAACTCTATAGTCTTAGGTACCTCACCATGAGTAATCTGATAGATGGAAAGTAGATTTGTGTGCAAATCAGGAATACACAGTACATTTCTGAAACAACCATCACCAATCTCAATATTTCCTATCCCCACAACATCTAAAAGCTTACTATCTCCCAAAAAAATCTTAGAAGTATCAGTAGGATGAAGACCCAAAAAAGGATAGGGAGTAAAACCGATGTGATGAGATGCTTTTGAATCCAAAAACCATCTATCACAACTAGAATGAAGTGAGGTTACCAATGCATGTCCTTTACCAAGTGCAAATTCTGCATTCTTTGATTGTGTAGGTTTGGATGAAGGTGAAGGTGCTATAGATGGAGAGGCTATAGAAGGAGCACAGATGAGAGCAGTACAATATTGTTCTTCTAAAGAAGATGTGAAAGCTCATCAATCTTCTTCATATAAACTACAATGGTGTTCATAATGACCTTTCTTCTTGCAATACACACAACTAAAATTCTCCTTACATTTATCCTCTTTTGAAGAGGTCGAGGACTCATTAGAATCTATCTTAGCCTTAGGTTTCTTCTTACCTTTGCTCTGAGATGCTTGTGCAACTAATGCATGACTCATAAGACCCCCTCTAACTGGCCAATTTTTCCTTGCTCCCTCGTCAAATGGTCATAGAATGTCTCAAAAGAAGGAATTTTAAATGCATTTCCCAAGGAATCCATGGTGGAGTAGAAGGTAGAAGAAAAAATTGTAAATGGACCTCTCAGCTTAGAAAAAATTAAAAAAATAGACTCCTTAACAGTTTTTCCCTTCCCACATCCCACCAATTGTGACCTCACACATTTGAACTTGACTAGGAAATCATCAATGGAAGGAAATGCATCAAGGGAAAGAGAAGTTAATTCTACCTCTAGTTGCAAAGTACATAACTCACTGATTTGACCAAACAGGGTTTGTAACTCATCCTATACCTCCTTAGGTGTATTACACTCCTCAATGTGGAAAAGAATACTATAAAAAACATGCAAAGCTATCCGACCCATAGCTTCATCACACTTGTTTATGTGAGAAAATGTATCATACTCCTTGATGCAAGAGCTCAATTTTCTATTGAAGATGTCTACAATTGATTTTCTGCCTTGCAATATCAGAATATAATTGGTCTACACAGGAACTTTCCTTATATGTATCTTTTGTGTTATTCTTGATGGCCAATTTTGTTTGGCAAGATCAAGACATTTTCTGCTTTGCAACCCATTAGGATTACACAGCTTGCATTGATTGCGTACACAAGCAATTGAGGCACCCGTGATTTACAATACTTAGCCCGTGCCAATCTTCATTGTATGCTGGATATGTGTAAAGGAGAGGCCTTGTTTTTTCCTCAATTTAATCAAGGGGGAACATTTGGGGTCAGACGCCTTTGGTTTGGAACCCGATTCTTATCAAAGATGCATGCAACACATTATTCTAGTCACACATCCACTCTACCTAGACCAATTGGAGAAGGGGAAAGGATGCATTCCAAAGAGGCGTCTTAGATATGCGTGGGAAAAATTAAAAGTAGCAATGAATTCTAGAGGCCGTGAATCACCTATTGAAATCCCATTGGAGGCATTTAAATCAAACTTTATGTTTTATAAATTTTTCCCTAAATATTTATTTAGGGCTTCTAATTGTTGCACACCCAAAGTGGTGTGGGCCCAAAGTTTTTTGGAGGTTATTTTTTTGTGAAAAAATATCCCACATTCTTGAGATATTGGTCATTAACATCCCTTTTGTTTCCCAACAATCTCATTGTTGCATGAGCTAAGGCTCCCAGTGGTGTTGGTTATCTCTTTCATGTGTGGATCAAACTGTTTTTGCCAGTAAGGATTGTGGAAGGTCTGAGTGCACGTGGATGAGTTGGAGGAGAAAACTGACCAAATCCAGGTGTTATTTGGTAGTGTGCATATTGTAAGCTGAAGTTTGGAGTGCACATGGAGGAATTGGAGGAGAATACCGACCAAATCGAGGTGAGGGGTGCTAAACAATTCGGTTGCAAGCAGAGGGTTTTACAAGACCTTGTAATTTGTAATTTGGGAAACACAATGTGTAGGATTTCAGTTACTTGAATGTCCTTGTTTAAATGTATGAATGTCTTCAAAATCACACATTCTATTGTTATGTTTAAATTTTTTATGATTGAAAAAAAGTGCACAAAATAATTATAACTGGGAAAACACAGTGTTGGGTTTCAGCTATTTGAATCTCCTTGTTTAAATGTAAAGGGTTGTCTCATGGTGGGTTGCTTGCTTCTTAACAGCCATAGTTTTGCAACATGGAATGTTACAAAATACTAGTATGAATGTCTTCAAAATAACACATTCCATTTTTGTGTTTAAATTTCGCTCGATTGAAAAAAAAAAAGTTCACAAAATAATTGTAAATGGGAAAACATAGTGTTGGGTTTCAGTTATTTGAATCTCCTTGTTTAAATGTAAAGGGTTGTCTCATGGTGGGTTTCTTGCTTCTTAACACCTACGGTTTTGAAACATGGAATGTTACAAAACAATATGAATGTCTTCAAAATCACACATTCCATTGTTGTGTTTAAATTTTGCATGATTGAAAAAAAAAAGTGCACAAAATAATTGTAAATGGGAAAACACAGTGTTGGGTTTCAGTTATTTGAATCTCCCTGTTTAAATGTAAAGGTTTGTCTCGTGGTGGGTTGCTTGCTTCCTAACACCCATGGTTTTGCAATATGGCATGTTACAAAACAATACAAATATCTTGAAAATCACATATTCCATTGTTCTGTTTAAATTTTGCATGATTGAAAAAAAAGTGCAGAAAATAATTATAATTGGGAAAACACAATGTTGGGTTTCAGTTATTTGAATCTCCCTATTTAAATGTAAAGGGTTGTCTCATGGTGGGTTGCTTGCTTCTTAACACCCACGGTTTTGCAACATGGAATTTTACAAGATAGTATGAATGTCTTGAAAATCACACATTCTATTGTTGTGTTTAAATTTTGTATGATTAAAAAAAAAAGTGCACAAAATAATTGCCATTAGGAAAACACAGTGTTGGGTTTAAGTTATTTGAATCTCCTTGTTCAAATGTAAAGGGTTGTCTCATGGTTGGTTGGTTGCTTCTTAACACCCACAGTTTTGCAACATGGAATGTTACGAAACAATATGAATGTCGTCAAAATTATACATTCCATTGTTGTGTTTAAATTTTGCATGATTAAAAAAAAAATGCACAAAATAATTGTAATTGGGAAAACATAGTGTTGGGTTTTAGTTATTTGAATCTCCCTATTTAAATGTAAAGGGTTGTCTCAAGGTGGGTTGCTTGCTTCTTAACACCCACAGTTTTGCAACATGAAATGTTACAAAATAGTAATGTCTTCAAAATCACACATTCCATTGTTGTGTTTAAATTTTGCATGATTGAAAAAAAAAAGTGCACAAAATAATTGTAATTGGGAAAACATAGTGTTGGGTTTCAGTTACTTGAATTTCCTTGTTTAAACGTGAAGGGTTGTTTCATGGTGGGTTACTTGCTTCTTAACACCCATGGTTTTGCAACATGGAATGTCACAAGATAGTATGAATGTCTTCAAAATCACACATTCCATTGTTGTGTTTAAATTTCGTACGGTTGAAAAATAAAAGGTGCACAAAATAATTGCAATTGAGAAAACATAGTGTTGGGTTTTAGTTATTTGAATCTCCTTGTTCAAATGTAAAGGGATGTCTCATGGTTGGTTGCTTGCTTCTTAACACCCATGGTTTTGCAACATGGAATGTTACAAAATAGTATGAATGTCATCAAAATCACACATTCCATTGTTGTGTTTAAACATCACACGATTGAAACAAAAAAAGTGCACAAAATACTTGTAATTGGGAAAACATAGTGTTGGGTTCCAATTATTTGAATTTCCATGTTTAAATGTAAAGTATTGTCTCAAGGTGGGTTGCTTGCTTCTTAACACCCATGGTTTTGCAACATGGAATATTACAAAATAGTATGAATGTCTTCAAAATCACACATTCCATTGTTGTGTTTAAATTTTGGCTGATTGAAAAAGAAAAGTGCACAAAATAATTGTAATTGGGAAAACACAATGTTGGGTTTTAGTTTTTTGAATCTCCCTATTTAAATGTGAAGGGTTGTCTTATGGTGGGTTGCTTGCTTCTTAACACCCACAGTTTTGCAACATGGAATGTTACAAAATAGTATGAATGTCTTCAAAATCACACATTCGATTGTTGTGTTTATATTTCGCACAATTGAAAAAAAAATTGCACAAAATAATTATAATTGGGAAAACACAATGGTGGGTTTCAGTTATTTGAATCTCCCTATTTAAATGTGAAGGGTTGTCTCATGGTGGGTTGCTTGCTTCTTAACACCCATAGTTTTGCAACATGGAATGTTAAAAAACAATATGAATGTCATCAAAATCACATATTCTACTGTTGTGTTTAATTTTCCCATGATTAAAAAAAAACGTGCACAAAATAATTATAATTTGGAAAACATAGTGTTGGGTTTCAATTTTTTGAATCTCCCTGTTTAAATGTGAAGGGATGTCTCATGGTGGGTTACTTGCTTCTTAACACCCACGGTTTTGCAACATGGAATGTTACAAAACAGTATGAATGTCGTCAAAATCACACATTCCATTATTTTGCTTAAATTTTGAATGATTGAAAAGAAAAAGTGCACAAAATAATTTTAATCGAGAAAACACAGTGTTGGGTTTTAGTTATTTGAATCTCCTTATTTAAATGCAAAGGGTTGTCTCAAGGTGGGTTTCTTTCTTCTTAACACCCATGGTTTTGCAACATGGAATGTTACAAAATAGTATGAATGTCTTCAAAATCACACATTCCATTGTTGTCTTTAAATTTCACACGATTGAAAAAAAATGTGCACAAAATAATTATAATTGGGAAAACATAATGTTGGGTTTCAATTTTTTGAATCTCCTTGTTTAAATGTAAAGGGTTGTCTCCTGGTGGGTTGCTTGCATCTTAAAACCCACGGTTTTGCAATATGGAATGTTACAAAACAATATGAATGTCTTCAAAATCACACATTCCATTGTTGTGCTTAAATTTTGTACGATTGAAAAAAAAAGTGCACAAAATAATTGCAATTGGGAAAACACAGTGTTGGGTTTCAGTTATTTGAATCTCCTTGTTTAAATGTAAACAGTTGTCTCATGGTGGGTTTTTTTCTTCTTAACACCCATAGTTTCTGAACATGGAATGTTACAAAACAATATGAATGCCGTCAAAATCACACATTCTATTGTTGTATTAAAATTTTCCATGATTGAAAACAAAAGCGCATGAAATAATTGTAAATGGGAAAACAAAGTGTTGAGTTTTAGTTATTTGAATCTCCCTATTTAAATATGAAGGGTTGTCTCATGGTGGGTTGCTTGCTTCTTAAAAACCATGGTTTTGCAACATGGAATATTACAAAATAGTATGAATGTCTTAAAAATCACACATTCCATTGTTGTGTTTAAATTTCGTATGATTGAAAAAAAAGTGCACAAAATAAATGCAATTGGGAAAACATAGTGTTGGGTTTCAGTTATTTGAATCTCCCTATTTAAATGTAAAGGGTTGTCTCATGGTGGGTTGCTTTCTTGTTAACACCTACGGTTTTGCAACATGGAATGTTACAAAACCATATGAATGTCTTTGAAATCACACATTCCATTGTTGTGTTGAACTTTTGCATGATTGAAAAAAAAAGTGCAAAAAATAATTGTGATTTGGAAAACACAATGTTGGGGTTCATTTATTTAAATCTCCTTGTTTAAATGTAAAGGGTTATCTCATGGTGGGTTTCTTTCTTCTTAACACCCACGGTTTTGCAACGTGGAATGTTACAAAATAGTGTAAATGTCATCAAAATCACACATTCTATTGTTGTGTTTAAATTTCACACAATTGAAAGAAAAGTGCACAAAATAATTGTAATTTGGAAAACATAGTGTTGGGTTTCAGTTACTTGAATCTCCTTGTTTAAATGTCAAGGGTTGTCTCATGGTGGGTTACTTCTTAACACCCACGATTTTGTAACATGGAATGTTACAAAACAATATGAATATCATCAAAATGACACATTCCATTGTTGTGTTTAAATTTCGTATGATTGAAAAAAAATGCACAAAATAATTGTAATTGGGAAAACACAGTGTTGGGTTTAAGTTATTTGAATCTCTCTGTTTAAATGTGAAGGGTTGTCTCATGGTGGGTTGTTTGCTTCTTAACACCCATGGTTTTGTAACATGGAATGTTACAAAACAGTATGAATGTCTTCAAAATCACACATTCTATTGTTATGTTTAAATTTTGCATGATTGAAAAAAAAAGTGCACAAAATAATTGCAATTGGGAAGACACAATGTTGGGTTTCAGTTATTTGAATCTCCCTATTTAAATGTAAAGGGTTGTCTCATGGTGGTTTTCTTGCTTCTTAACACCCATGGTTTTGCAACATGGAATATTACAAAACAATATGAATGTCATCAAAATAACACATTGCATTGTTGTGTTTAAATTATGCACGATTGAAAGAAAAATGCAAAAAATAATTGTAATTTGGAAAACATGGTGTTAGGTTTTAGTTAATTGAATCTCCTTGTTTAAATGTCAAGGGTTGTCTCCTAGTGGATTGCTTGCTTCTTAACACCCACAATTTTGCAACATGGAATGTTACAAAATAGTATGAATGTCGTCAAAATCACACATTCCATTGTTGTGTTTAAATTTTGCACGACTGAAAAAAAAGTGCACAAAATAATTTTAAATGAGAAAACACAATGTTGGGTTTCAACTATTTGAATCTCCCTTTTTAAATGTGAAGGGTTGTCTCATGGTGGGTTGATTTCTTCTTAACACCCATGGTTTTGCAACATGGAATGTTACAAAACAATATGAATGTATTCAAAATCACACATTCCATTGTTGTGTTTAAATTTTGCATGATTGAAAAAGAAAATTACACAAAATAACTGCAATTGGGAAAATGCAGTGTTAGGTTTCAATTATTTGAATCTTCGTGTTTAAATGTAAAGGGTTGTCTCATGGTGGGTTGCTTGCTTCTTAACACCCACGATATTACAACATGGCATGTTACAAAATAGTATGAATGTCTTCAAAATCACACATTTCCTTGCTCTATTTTGAATTTCGCACGATTGAAAGAAGAGTGCACAAAATAATTGTAATTTGGGAAACACAGTGTTGGGTTTCAGTTATTTGAATCTCCTTGTTTAAATGTCAAGGGTTGTCTCATTGTGGGTTGTTTTCTTCTTAACACGCATGGTTTTGCAACATGGAATTTTATAAAATAGTATGAATGTTTTCAAAATCACACATTCCATTGTTGTGTTGAAATTTCACAAGATTGAAAAAAAAAGTGCACAAAATAATTGCAATTGGGAAAACACAATGTTGGGTTTCAGTTATTTGAATCTCCCAGTTTAAATGTAAAGGGTTGTCTCATGGTGGGTTGCTTGCTTCTTAACACCCATGATTTTGCAACATGGAATGTTATAAAATAGTATGAATGTATTCAAAATCACACATTCCATTGTTGTGTTTAAATTTCGCATGATTGAAAAAAAAAAGTGCACAAAATAATTGTAATTGGGAAAACACAATGTTGGGTTTCAGTTATTTGAATCTCCTTGTTTAAATGTGAAGGGTGATGGGTTGCTTGCTTCTTAACACCCACATTTTTTCAAGATGGAATGTTGTAAGACAATATGAATGTCTTCAAAATCTCACATTCCATTGTTGTGTTGAAATTTCACACGATTGGAAAAAAATTGTGCACAAAATAATTGTAATTTGAAAAACATAGTGTTGGGTTTCAGTTATTTGAATGGCCTTGTTTAAATGTCAAGGGTTGTCTCATGGTGGGTTGTTTGCTTGTTAACACCTACAGTTTTGGAACATGTAATGTTACAAAACTGTATGAATGTCTTCAAAATGACACATTCCATTGTTGTGTTGAAATTTTGCATGATTGAAAAAATAAAGTGCAAAAAAAATTATGATTTGGAAAACACAGTGTTGGGTTTCAGTTATTTGAATGTCCTTCTTTTAATGTCAAGGGTTGTCTCATGGTGGGTTGCTTGCTTCTTAAAACCTACGGTTTTGGAACATGGAATGTTACAAAACTGTATGAATGTCTTCAAAATCACACATTCCATTGTTGTGTTTAAATTCCGCATGATTGAAAGAAAAGTGCACAAAATAATTGTAATTTGGAAAACAAAGTGTTGGGTTTTAGTTATTTGAATCTCCTTGTTCCAATGTAAAAGGTTTTCTCATGGTTGGTTTCTTTCTTCTTAACACCCATGGTTTTGCAATATGGAATGTTAAAAACAGTATGAATGTCGTTAAAATCACACATTCCATTGTTGTGTTTAAATTTTGCATGATTGAAAATAAAGTGCACAAAATAATTGTAATTGGGAAAACTCAGTGTTGGGTTTCAGTTATTTGAATCTCCCTCTTTAAATGCGAAGGGTTATCTCATGGTGGGTTGTTTTTTTCTTAACACCCACGGTTTTGCAACATGGAATGTTACAAAACAATATGAATTTCTTCAAAATCACAACATTCTGTTGTTGTGTTTAAATTTCGCACGATTGAAAGAAAAGTGCACAAAATAATTCTAAATGGGAAAACACATTGTTGGGTGTCAGTTATTTGAATCTCCTTGTTTAAATGTAAATGGTTGTCTCATGGCGGGTTTCTTGCTTCTTAACACCCACGGTTTTGCAACATGCAATGTTACAAGACAATATGAATGTCTTCAAAATCACAAATTCCATTGTTGTGTTTAAATTTCGCACGATTGAAAAAAAAAGTGCACAAAATAATTGCAATTGGAAAAACACAATGTTGGGTTTCAGTTATTTGAATCTCCTTGTTGAAATTTCAAGGGTCATGTCATGGTGGGTTGTTTGCTTCTTAACATCTACGGTTTTGCAACATGAAATGTTACAAAACCATATGAATGTCTTCAAAATCACACATTCCATTGTTGTGTTTAAATTGTGCATGATTGAAAGAAAAGTGCACAAAATAATTATAATTTGGAAAACACAGTGTTCGGTTTCAGTTATTTGAATCTCCTTGTTTAAATGTCAAGAGTTGTCTCATGGTGGGTTGCTTGCTTCTTAATACCTACAGTTTTGCAACATGGAATTTTACAAAACCATATGAATGTCTTCAAAATCACACATTCCATTGTTGTATTGTTGTGTTTAACTTTTGTATGATTAAAAAAATCAAGTGCAAAAAATAATTGTAATTTTGAAAACACAGTGTTGGCTTCAGTTATTTGAATCTCCTTGTTTAAATGTCAAGGGTCGTGTCATGGTGGGTTGCTTGCTTCTGAAAACCTACATTTTTGCAACATGAAATGTTACAAAACCATATGAATGTATTCAAAATCACACATTCTATTGTTGGGTTTAACTTTCACATGATTGAAAAAATATAGTGCAAAAAATAATTGTAGTTTGGAAAACACAATATTGGTTTTCAGTTATTTGAATCTCCTTGTTTAAATGTGAAGGGTTGTCTCATAGTGGATTGCTTGCTTGTTAACACCTATGGTTTTGCAACATGGAATGTTACAAAACCATATGAATGTCTTCAATATCACACATTCCATTGTTGTGTTTAACTTACGCATGATTGAAAAAATCAAGTGCAAAAAATAATTATAATTTCAAAAACACAGTGTTGGCTTTCAGTTATTTGAATCTCCTTGTTTAAATGTCAAGGGTTATTTCATGGTGGGTTTCTTGCCTCTTAACACCTACAATTTTGTAATATGGAATGTTACAAAACCTTATGAATGTATTCAAAATCACACATTCCATTGTTGTGTTTAACTTTCACATGATTGAAGAAATAAAGTGTAAAAATAATTGTACTTTGGAAAACACAGTGTTGGGTTTTAGTTATTTGAATCTCCTTGTTTAAATGTCAAGGGTTGTCTCATGGTGGGTTGCTCGCTTGTTAACACCTACGGTTTTGCAACATGGAATGTTACAAAATCTTATGAATGTCTTCAAAATCACACATTCTATTGTTGTGTTTAACTTTCGCATGATTGAAAAATCAACTGCAAAAAAAATTGTAATTTCAAAAACACAGTGTTGGGTTTGAGTTATTTGAGTCTCCTTATTTAAATGTCAAGGGTTGTCTCATTGTGGGTTGCTTGCTTCTTAACACTGGCAATTTTGCAACATGGAATGTTACAAAATAGTATGAATGTCTTCAAAATCACACATTCCATTGTTGTGTTTAAATTTAAAATGATTGAAAAAAAAAGTGCACAAAATAATTGCAATTGGGAAAACACAGTGTTGGGTTTCAGTTATTTGAATCTACCTGTTTAAATGTAAAGGGTTGTCTCATGGTTGGTTGGTTGGTTGCTTCTTAACACCCATGGTTTTACAACATGGAATGTTACAAAACAGTATGAATGTCTTCAAAATCACACATTCTGTTTTTGTGTTTAAATTTCGCATGATTGAAGTAAAAGTGCACAAAACAATTCTAAATAGGAAAACATGGTGTTGGGTGTTAGTTACTTGAATCTCCTTGTTTAAATGTAAATGGTTGTCTCATGGTGGGTTGCTTGCTTCTTAACATCCACAGTTTTGCAACATGGAATGTTAAAAGACAGTTTGAATGTCTTCAAAATCACACATTCCATTGTTATGTTTAAATTTTTGCATGGTTGAAAAAAAGGTGTACAAAATAATTGTAATTTGGAACACACAGTGTTGGGTTTCAATTATAAGTATATTTTATTTGTAGCTTTGAAGCAGTTGCTTCCTTATCAGCCTTTAGGACATCAACACCCATTTTTTGGATAGAGTTTTGAGTGTCTTCAATACTTTTCTGTAGCTTTGCAGCTGCTCTTTGCTTAGCTTTGAGAGTGTCTTTCTAATTAGAGAATGTAGAGGTTTTTTATTTGATAAGTTATTTACAAAACTTGTCTACCTTTTCACATATGGCTTTCATGTCTCCAACCAACTGTTTCTCTTTTTTTACAATGAAAACCTTTTCTTGTTTACACAATACAAATGTAATGAAAGGAACATCTTCAAAATATATAACAAGTCTTAGGTAGACTAAAAATTGCATTTCAACTTTCTCTAATTAATAAACTATAGGCATGTTGGAAAACACTGTGGGTTGTAGTTTCTATATTTTTGCTTGTTGTAAGCTGAAGGGTGGAATTTTTCTCTTTTGTGCTTGATATTCTTTTGCTGGTCATGTTTAGTTTTATGTTCACAGATCTTTGACTTCATTGAGTCATTTTTTTATCACTAGATGCAAAGATAGTGTTTTTTTCTTTTCAAATTGCTGGCAGCTATAGAAGTAATTACATGTTATTATTCATGTTAGGCTTATAGGCTACATAAAAAGTTGCAAGTTGGACTTCCCATCCTGTTGTTCAACTTTCACTTTTTTAGTTCATGAATTGTCATATACACTTTTGCTGGTCATGTTAAGTCACCCCAAATGGAAGGCTCAATATCACAACATGCCTACTCAGGTAAAACAAGTTTGTACACCCCATATACTATGTTGTCTTAGTCTTGTTTCACATGAGGTTGTGATTTTACCTGTGGTCTTTATGTCCACTTAGAGGTTCAAGTAGACACTGTTTTTTCCAACATGCCTTGGTTGACATCATGGTTAATAGGAAAATTTACACATGTATGACTTTCTTGATTCACTCCATTACTGATTCATGATTTTGTCAACATATGCAAAAAAAATTTATTCTTTTGGCATTGCTAGAAGCAATGGATGCACATTTATTTACATAGAAGGTTGTCATAAAAGGTTTTGGTTGCCCTCTAACCTTTCCTCTCCATTAACACATACACATGCACCACAACCAAGGTATCTTCCCTAATATATTTGTTCTTGCAACTGTAGAATTAATTACATAGTGTTATGCACATTACACTCATACACCACATACAAAGTTGTCGGTTGAACCACTCATCATGTGGTTCAACCTTCACTTCCTTTTTTCATGAATTTCCAGATGCGCCTTTGCTACACATGTTAAGTCACCCTAAACGGAAGGATGGATATCACAACATGCCTCCTCAAGTAAAAGAGGTTTGTACACCCCATATTTTCTGAAATCTTTGTTATATTTACATGCAAGGTTACGAATTTACTTACGATATTTATGTCAGTGTGGAGGTTCATCTACACGCTATGTTTTCCAACCTACATTCTCTTACATCATGGTTGATAGAAAATTTTACACCTTTATACCTGTAGACATAGAAAATGTACTGATTGACATTGCACATCTGATCCTGACTACTAACAACATTTCATCCTAAATCATCCCTTAGTCTAACCATTTAATTGAATCCCCTTATTTGATTAAATTCATCAATTTTCCTCTCTTAATTAAATCAATCAGTTTGATCTAATTATCCCTATTTACTTAAATAATCAATCTTATTTGATTAAATCCCTAAAGTCTATCTCATTAAATTAAATAAATTAAAACCTTATTTGATTTAATCTAACTTTAGCTCCTTTAATTAAATAAATCAAAAACCATTATTTTTTGATGAATAGGCAACTATCTATATTAATTCAAATATAAAGATACATACTCACAAAAAAGGGTGGGTGGTAGAAAGGCACACCCCAAGAGTCAAATGGGCAACACCCAGAAGTTCAAAATTACAAAATAGATAAAAAGACCATTAAGTGGCCAGAGCAGTGCTAGCAGAGCCAGGAGGGTTGGTTGGCCAGTCACTGGCAAAACGTTCCCCTGTCTGGCGCTTGCAATCTCACCCCGTCGCAAGGAAGAAGATAAAGAGAAAAAATATGCTGATGATGGTTGGGGTCCTCCTCCTAACATCACTCCAGACCCCACTGATGTATGGGGCAAAAACCATTATTTAATTAATCCTTTTATCATATTCTTCTCATATTTGATTTAAATCAACCCATAAATCTAAGTCAAATTTGTCACATCATATAATCTCTCATTAAATTAATTAGCCTTTGATTAATTTAATCCTAATTCATGTCCCATCCTCTAGCTTTTGCCACTTGCACATGAAAATAGATTTAATCCATTTATTAAATCCCTATTTTCTCTCAACATGGCATAATAGAGGAATATTCTCTCAAATTTGAATTCAAATCCAAGTGGACTTTGTCCTTCCAACAAGACATTTACTTCACCTAATAAGTTATTTTTCCTTGAGCCAAGTGGCATTTAATACATTCCTTTTCCCTCTTATATGTCATTTCACTAATTTCAAATATCACCTAATTGTATTTATGGGCACATTCATCAAAATGTGCACATCCTTCATCCATCCATCTCTTGACAAGTGGCACCTGGCCATTGGTTGAATGTTAGTCCCACACTGCTTCATTTTGGGTATTTCTTCATCTTATCACTCTATAAATAAGAGGTCTCATGCCTCATTTTATCATCCACAATTTGAGAAAAAATATTATACTCAAATCCATAACAATTCTCATCCATTTTTATCCAATCTTAGCTAGGTTATGCATATTTTCATCTTGGAGCACACTTCAATCATCAAAAAAGTGAATCACTCTTCATTGCTCATCAAGCTTGCATAATAGTAGTTGGGAAAGGGCCAATTTACACATCAAATTGGCACCAACTCCCCCAAGAGATTAAGAGTTTTCTTTGAATTTGAATAGGATTTAATATCTTTGGTTTATGCTTGTTTATGTTCTTCATTTCATTCCTCTTCCTTTGCAATTCAAATGGATTTCTTGGGGAATCATGATCCTAACTTGCATTTGATCTAATATGATGTTTGTTTCTTGTGTTCATGTAGGTTTGAATTTCTTGGTTCAAATTTTGGTGCTAGATGGAGGGCTAACTAGAAGTTCTAATCACATTTTTTCACCAAATTCTGTGCTTTTTTTGGTTTTTTTGTGTCTCTACAGGGAACTCCACCGCTAGTAGACCAGCATCATAGTTTAGAACCGTTGGGACTCCAACGTTGCTATATCACACCACTACAAATTCCAAACTACGACACTCTTTGTTTCCTGCCCAAAATTCAAAATCTCAAACAACGTTGGTGAGTCTTTTTCACAAGCTGGAATATTTTCAAATTTCAAACTCCACCACTGGTTGAAATAGCAACGCTTTCATGCTCTCTGGCCCTATTGCAGAATGATGTTGATTGATAAGCGATGCTATATAGCACCACTGAATATTTTTAATTGCACTACCTTTGTGGGTTCCACTGCTGAAGGGAAGTAAAAAGTGAAAATTATTTTTATGACACATGCTTTTTTTCAAATTTTGATCATTTGGATTGTTCTCTGATCTCCTGACCTCTATTTTTTCAGACTTGAATGGTTGTCTTGTAGGTGGACTTGATCAAAGGTGAAGAGGGAAAGAAGCATAATGACATCATTCTTGCATGATACCAAGTGTTTTTAAACACTTTAGTGTTTGTTTAACACTCTTAGAGAATTCACTATTTCTCTTAAAGAAAACTTGTTATTTTTCATGCTTAGGACATACTAGTTTCCTTTTGGGATCTAAAAAGAACACTTCAATTTCTTGTTACAAAAGGGCTTAAAATGAACTTTAGGACACAAAATTACTAGAGTTGGTTTTCGGATTTAACAATTGAACAAGATAATCTTCACATTTCCTTTGGTGCTTACAAATAAGTCATTGCTTTGTGGATCTTAAAATGAGCATATGCTACTTTGTTTTGTGATTTCTTACTCAAACTAACACCATTAAAAATACGTATGAGCTTCTTTCATGCCTCACAGTGATCTTGAGAATCAAAAGGCTTTATGGTGGTTTTAGGTTGGGTTAAAGTAATTTCCTCCACACTTCATTTTTGGATTAAAATTGAACACATCTTGCGAGTGTGATTCAAACCTATCGCGTGTATTCTCTCTTTATTTTTCAACAAAGATCGATCGAGTTACGAATATGTTTGTTCGCTTTTGTTTATCTTAGAGGGCCTACCTTGGGGAAAAGGTCCTCACCCAAGGGAATGACTCAACCGGTAACACTCTAAAGCCAAGAGTATTTCTAGCTAAGATATAAAAGTAGGTACTGGAACAAAGGACAGTATCACACGGTTGGCTTCGACGAGAAGGGAAGCAATGGTCTCTCACCTCGATGGCTCAACTCCTACGAATGGAAAGTCTAAATTAAAAACCTTGTTGTAGAAAGGCCAAAATCCCTATCTATTTGTTGGTGCAAGAATGGTCATTCTGAAGCTGCCCTCACTTTTATGACTTTAGTAGAAATGGAAAGTATGCCATGGGAGTTTCATGGGTACTGATGCTTGGATTCCCCATATAAGTGAGTGTTGTGGAGGGGAGCCAGTGGGGTCAAGCATCTAACCATTCGCTAAAGATAAGCGTAGCTAGACTTGTCCAAGTGGGGACTCAACAAATACAGTCTTTCATAGCCATAGGATTGTGCTTGTTCTTGGTTACAAAACACTTTTCTTGTCCGTATACATTTGGAAACACACATTTAAACATTGTCATCAAATCTTAAATCCTTTAGGAGAAGAAAATACCCTTGAACAAATTCACATGCCCTTGCTTGCCCTTGGGATTCATATCCTTAGAGGTTTCTAGGCATTTGAATTTCATCTCAATTTTATCCTACTAAAGTAAACATTAGGTAAATCTTGCTTTGATTTCCTCAATTTCCACATGATACACTTTATGGGATAAGAAGAAATTAGAACATTAGACATCTATTTTCAAAGCTTAATCAAGAAGTGTTTGTGGTAAAACAAAGCCATTAAGCAAAGACTAAAAAAAATTGAATCCCACACATGTGTCTCCAATGATTTCAAGGAAGATCAAGATCAAGAAGCCAAAGGTAAAAGCTGTTAGTCTAAAAGATCATCAAAAGCGTCTCTCAACGCTATACAAATTTAGATGAAGATTTCTTTTTTAAATTTTATAGGAAAGCTTCAAGAAACAATCTCGGATTATACTCATTCTATTATTGTCAAAATTCAAATCTTTTTCAAGAATTTGAACACCTTGTCTAGAGTAAAGCATGTTCTTCAAAACCAAGGTATTGTAAACAAGAGTCCTTTTAGGTTTCGCTAGGATCAAAATCAAAAATTTCACCCATCTTTCAAAACATCAATCCAAAATCATCTCACCATCAATTCTTGAAAATATTGAAGCCATCCTTCATGCTAGGCTTTTTGGCACATCAAAACAAACTCCTTAGGGAAAATCAAAATCCTTGAATCAAAACATCAAAACATCTTTGGTTATTATAAAAATAAAAATCCAAATCAAGAAGCCAAAAGGTCCCAAAAGTCTAGCATCCCCCTCAAGATCTATCAAAAAGTGCAAATAATCCATATCACCCATCTTTCACAAACATCTCATCTTTGATCCTTAAAACATCCTAAAATTTTCTCTTTTGTACTTAAGATTAGATCAATCCAAAGAATTAGAGATTCATCTCCCATATTCTTGAAAATTGATCCTTATTTTATGGTTCAAACTAGATCTCAACACAAGAAGAACATGGAAGCCAACAAAGAAACATCCACTTCAAGTGACCTAAGTCAAACAAATTCTGAAATGAATCTCATTGGATCAAGCAATCCTCTAAAATTTCCTTCATCATCACAAAATCCACAAGACGAAGGCCAAGTGGAGGATCTTACCAATAATCCCTTTGGGATGTCACATGAGGAAATCACCAAAATGGTTCAAAATCTAGAGAATCATAAGATTATCAACATCATGATGAGACTCAATCCTTCACTATACATGCTTGAATTAGTAAAGCAAGGGGCTAAACTCCCTTCTGATTTCGATGTGAGCACTATTATGGAATCATATTTTGGGATCATACCCCCAATCTCATCCACCATCCCCATTTCATCTACACCTCCATTCCAAAACATCACCCAAGACATCCCCCAAATTACATCATCCATTGCTCCAACTCAACCCATTGTTAACAAGGGAAGTGCATTTCTCAATGCATTGCAAAAACACCCCCTCATAAACAATAAGGATTTGGATGCAAACACCATCTTGGGACAGTCCATACCCCAAAATCCATTACATACATACGTTCCCCTCACTTTTCATGATCCCAATGACCCATCATCATCATCCTTTCGCGCAACACCTCAAACTTCTCTCCCCATAACCTCACAAGGAGAAAGTGATTTATTTGGATTAGGGGGCATCTTTGACACTACATATTCATCACTCCCCCAAGGAAATATGCCACTAAAATTTCCACCACTTCCACCATTGCCATCAATATCCACACCACCTCTTGGTTTAGGGCTTCCCCCTCTACCAAACATCAATCAACAAAATCAAACCAACATCCCGAACATCAATCAAAGCATTAAATAAAATCCCCAAATATTGCCATCGATATCGCAACAACAGATGGCAACCACACAGGAAATCACCACATCATCAACCATCCCTCAAAACAAGGTCTTGCAAGGACCAAGCATATCGATTGCACCATCTACCACTCAAAACCCACTCATCAATACAACGGTGCCCCTCATCACCACAACAAGCACCATTCCAAATCCACCTCCACCACCACCGCCACTAAACTAAAATACATCAAATCAATATAACATTGCACTACAAGCTACTCAACAAGTTGCCTATCAAAAGAAACTTCAACAAATCCAAAATTGACAAGCTGTACAACAAGCTGCTCAAGCAACGCAAGCCGCTCAAGCAGCACAAGCCACACAACTAGCACAACAGGTTGCACAAGCCCAAGCCTTATTGTAACAACAACAAGAAGAAGAAGCTACATAGGCTCAGGCACAAGCACACACTCAATCCCAATATCAAGCCCAACAAGCACAAGCACAAGCACAAGCCCAATACCAAGCTCAACAAGCACAAGCACAAGCACAGTATCTCACACAATAGCAAGCAGCCCAACAACAAACATATCAACAAGTGTTGAAACAATACCAAGAACAACAAGAAGCAACCCAACTAGCAGCCCAACAACAAGCATTGTTGGTGCAACAACAACAACAAGCTCAACAACAAGCACTACTAACACAACAACAACAAGACCAACAACAAGTGTTGTTGGTACAACAATAATGGAAAGCATATTTGGCGCAATAGAATGTGCAAGCACCATCCATCAATACACCAACCAATCCACCCATCCCACTCATAATTGAACCACCGCAAAACACTTTCATCCCACCCCCTGATCCGTAAAACGATGTGGCAACACAAATCAAGTTACTCTCACAACAAGTACTTGATCTCCAATAAGGGAAAACCATAAAAACACCTAGCAACTTGTGTCCCTATCCGTTTGATAGGAGCCTCGTAATGAAACTATTCCCAAAGGGATTTGAGATCCCCAAATTTGATAAATACCATGGGACGGGAAACCCTGAAGATCACATCAGGGAATTCTAGGTTCATTGCATGGAAGTCACATATGACGATACCTATCTGATGCAGCTATTTCCTAGAAGTTTGGCTGGCCAAGCCATGGAGTGGTTCTCTCGCCTTCCTCTTGGCATCAAGAAATTCCAAGAAATAGTCGACGCATTCATTAAAAACAACACATTCAACATCAGTATGGATGTTAGTCTAGAGGAACTCTTAGCTCTGAAACAAGGTAAGAACAAATCATTTGCTTCTTTCTTACAACAGTGGTGATCCAAGGCCAATCAAAGTAAATGGGTCATGCTAGAAGAACAACAAGTGTGCACCATCATATCCAATCTTGAGGGAACCTTGGCTTTCCATCTCAAAGTGCAAGGAATCACCACATATGACGAGTTGATCTCCAAGGTGCTCAACATCGAATGAGCCCTTATGACACAACCTGGAGGATCACTCGCATATCCCGAACAAATAAACAATCACCCATCCACAAGTTACAATGACAAACCTCACACATGGGAAAGGAACAAAAATGTCACAAATGATGGTGTGGTTGATGCTAAGGTCATAATCAGTGCTCCAAGGGAAAACACCCAAACCTACCAGCAACCACAAAACAATGATCGGAACAACACCCAAACCAATGCAGTATCACAACACCAACCAACCAACAATCAAGCAATCAACAACATCAATGATCAAAGGGGGCCACCCCAGTGAAACAAGAACTCCCCCAAGCAGAAGTACATTGCCCTTGGGGAGCCACTTGAGTTCATCATGAAGAAATTAATAAACGAAAACCTCATCAAGGCTCCCACTTATGAGAATTACTAGGAACCAAATGTCAAACCACCTTGGTACAATGAAAAATATCTCTATGAATTTCAAAAAATCAAAGGGCACACCACTAATAGTTGCATGAGGTTGAAAAACCTAATCCAAGACCTCATTGATCAAAAAATCATAAATGTGGAGCAACCAACAGGAAATTAGAACCTCAAAATATATACGAATCTAATGCCTAACCATAACAATAAAGGGAACAATAACATTGATAAGGGGAAGGGAACCTTCAAGAGTGTAAACCATGTGTACGACCATTTCATTGCATCCCTAGATGATTATTGTGCTACCATCATCATCAGAGGAGCCCATGCTGATTGTGGAGTCACCACAAGAGGCGACAAAATTACCATTGTAGGGTCATCTTAGCCAAATAGAGCACCCACGTTCAATTCAATATCTATTCCCAATGGCTACAATGTCCTTGATCATCTTAAAAGAACCCCAACACAAATCTCCATCATGGAGTTGCTAAAATTTTTATTCACCCATAAGAAGATCCTTGAAGAAGCATTAGCCTCCTCCACCGTCTCCGCAGATCTTGATTTGGAACAATTCCAAGCTATGGCCATAAACATCATTACACCCAACCTTCTAACATTTTATTATCAAGATTTTCCTGCTCAACCATCTCACAATTGTGCACTCCATTTAGAGGTCCTAGTGCATAAAAATAAAGTCAAGCGAGTTTTGGTGGATGGAGGTGTAGGTTTGAATATTTGTTCCCTCAAGCTCATTAAGAACCTAAAAATCTCAGAGGATTCCATCAACAAAGGAAAAGGTATTACAATCAGAGCGTATGATGATCATGAAAGAGTGTCCCAAGGCACAATCCAAATCCCTATTCAAGTAGGCCCAGCTATCATGGAAACCACCTGTTAGGTCCTGGACCTCGACTTACCTTATAACATTCTCCTGGGACGTCCGTGGATCCATGCAATGCAAGCAGTCGCATCAACCTTCCATCAATGTGTCAAATTCACATATGAAGGCCAAGAGGTCACCATCCATGGAGATCCTGAATCATTCTCCTACTGCAAGAACCTAGAGGAAAAAGACTACAAAATACCTCAAGTGCCTAAAAAATGATTAAGGCCCATCAACACCATACATTGATCCAACCACTCTCCCTTCCACTTTTGTGATAGAGACACC
>VDFB02256149.1:0-34394 GCA_007258455.2 Sequoia sempervirens | reverse complement strand
AAATTGTAATTTCAAAAACACAGTGTTGGGTTTGAGTTATTTGAGTCTCCTTATTTAAATGTCAAGGGTTGTCTCATTGTGGGTTGCTTGCTTCTTAACACTGGCAATTTTGCAACATGGAATGTTACAAAATAGTATGAATGTCTTCAAAATCACACATTCCATTGTTGTGTTTAAATTTAAAATGATTGAAAAAAAAAGTGCACAAAATAATTGCAATTGGGAAAACACAGTGTTGGGTTTCAGTTATTTGAATCTACCTGTTTAAATGTAAAGGGTTGTCTCATGGTTGGTTGGTTGGTTGCTTCTTAACACCCATGGTTTTACAACATGGAATGTTACAAAACAGTATGAATGTCTTCAAAATCACACATTCTGTTTTTGTGTTTAAATTTCGCATGATTGAAGTAAAAGTGCACAAAACAATTCTAAATAGGAAAACATGGTGTTGGGTGTTAGTTACTTGAATCTCCTTGTTTAAATGTAAATGGTTGTCTCATGGTGGGTTGCTTGCTTCTTAACATCCACAGTTTTGCAACATGGAATGTTAAAAGACAGTTTGAATGTCTTCAAAATCACACATTCCATTGTTATGTTTAAATTTTTGCATGGTTGAAAAAAAGGTGTACAAAATAATTGTAATTTGGAACACACAGTGTTGGGTTTCAATTATAAGTATATTTTATTTGTAGCTTTGAAGCAGTTGCTTCCTTATCAGCCTTTAGGACATCAACACCCATTTTTTGGATAGAGTTTTGAGTGTCTTCAATACTTTTCTGTAGCTTTGCAGCTGCTCTTTGCTTAGCTTTGAGAGTGTCTTTCTAATTAGAGAATGTAGAGGTTTTTTATTTGATAAGTTATTTACAAAACTTGTCTACCTTTTCACATATGGCTTTCATGTCTCCAACCAACTGTTTCTCTTTTTTTACAATGAAAACCTTTTCTTGTTTACACAATACAAATGTAATGAAAGGAACATCTTCAAAATATATAACAAGTCTTAGGTAGACTAAAAATTGCATTTCAACTTTCTCTAATTAATAAACTATAGGCATGTTGGAAAACACTGTGGGTTGTAGTTTCTATATTTTTGCTTGTTGTAAGCTGAAGGGTGGAATTTTTCTCTTTTGTGCTTGATATTCTTTTGCTGGTCATGTTTAGTTTTATGTTCACAGATCTTTGACTTCATTGAGTCATTTTTTTATCACTAGATGCAAAGATAGTGTTTTTTTCTTTTCAAATTGCTGGCAGCTATAGAAGTAATTACATGTTATTATTCATGTTAGGCTTATAGGCTACATAAAAAGTTGCAAGTTGGACTTCCCATCCTGTTGTTCAACTTTCACTTTTTTAGTTCATGAATTGTCATATACACTTTTGCTGGTCATGTTAAGTCACCCCAAATGGAAGGCTCAATATCACAACATGCCTACTCAGGTAAAACAAGTTTGTACACCCCATATACTATGTTGTCTTAGTCTTGTTTCACATGAGGTTGTGATTTTACCTGTGGTCTTTATGTCCACTTAGAGGTTCAAGTAGACACTGTTTTTTCCAACATGCCTTGGTTGACATCATGGTTAATAGGAAAATTTACACATGTATGACTTTCTTGATTCACTCCATTACTGATTCATGATTTTGTCAACATATGCAAAAAAAATTTATTCTTTTGGCATTGCTAGAAGCAATGGATGCACATTTATTTACATAGAAGGTTGTCATAAAAGGTTTTGGTTGCCCTCTAACCTTTCCTCTCCATTAACACATACACATGCACCACAACCAAGGTATCTTCCCTAATATATTTGTTCTTGCAACTGTAGAATTAATTACATAGTGTTATGCACATTACACTCATACACCACATACAAAGTTGTCGGTTGAACCACTCATCATGTGGTTCAACCTTCACTTCCTTTTTTCATGAATTTCCAGATGCGCCTTTGCTACACATGTTAAGTCACCCTAAACGGAAGGATGGATATCACAACATGCCTCCTCAAGTAAAAGAGGTTTGTACACCCCATATTTTCTGAAATCTTTGTTATATTTACATGCAAGGTTACGAATTTACTTACGATATTTATGTCAGTGTGGAGGTTCATCTACACGCTATGTTTTCCAACCTACATTCTCTTACATCATGGTTGATAGAAAATTTTACACCTTTATACCTGTAGACATAGAAAATGTACTGATTGACATTGCACATCTGATCCTGACTACTAACAACATTTCATCCTAAATCATCCCTTAGTCTAACCATTTAATTGAATCCCCTTATTTGATTAAATTCATCAATTTTCCTCTCTTAATTAAATCAATCAGTTTGATCTAATTATCCCTATTTACTTAAATAATCAATCTTATTTGATTAAATCCCTAAAGTCTATCTCATTAAATTAAATAAATTAAAACCTTATTTGATTTAATCTAACTTTAGCTCCTTTAATTAAATAAATCAAAAACCATTATTTTTTGATGAATAGGCAACTATCTATATTAATTCAAATATAAAGATACATACTCACAAAAAAGGGTGGGTGGTAGAAAGGCACACCCCAAGAGTCAAATGGGCAACACCCAGAAGTTCAAAATTACAAAATAGATAAAAAGACCATTAAGTGGCCAGAGCAGTGCTAGCAGAGCCAGGAGGGTTGGTTGGCCAGTCACTGGCAAAACGTTCCCCTGTCTGGCGCTTGCAATCTCACCCCGTCGCAAGGAAGAAGATAAAGAGAAAAAATATGCTGATGATGGTTGGGGTCCTCCTCCTAACATCACTCCAGACCCCACTGATGTATGGGGCAAAAACCATTATTTAATTAATCCTTTTATCATATTCTTCTCATATTTGATTTAAATCAACCCATAAATCTAAGTCAAATTTGTCACATCATATAATCTCTCATTAAATTAATTAGCCTTTGATTAATTTAATCCTAATTCATGTCCCATCCTCTAGCTTTTGCCACTTGCACATGAAAATAGATTTAATCCATTTATTAAATCCCTATTTTCTCTCAACATGGCATAATAGAGGAATATTCTCTCAAATTTGAATTCAAATCCAAGTGGACTTTGTCCTTCCAACAAGACATTTACTTCACCTAATAAGTTATTTTTCCTTGAGCCAAGTGGCATTTAATACATTCCTTTTCCCTCTTATATGTCATTTCACTAATTTCAAATATCACCTAATTGTATTTATGGGCACATTCATCAAAATGTGCACATCCTTCATCCATCCATCTCTTGACAAGTGGCACCTGGCCATTGGTTGAATGTTAGTCCCACACTGCTTCATTTTGGGTATTTCTTCATCTTATCACTCTATAAATAAGAGGTCTCATGCCTCATTTTATCATCCACAATTTGAGAAAAAATATTATACTCAAATCCATAACAATTCTCATCCATTTTTATCCAATCTTAGCTAGGTTATGCATATTTTCATCTTGGAGCACACTTCAATCATCAAAAAAGTGAATCACTCTTCATTGCTCATCAAGCTTGCATAATAGTAGTTGGGAAAGGGCCAATTTACACATCAAATTGGCACCAACTCCCCCAAGAGATTAAGAGTTTTCTTTGAATTTGAATAGGATTTAATATCTTTGGTTTATGCTTGTTTATGTTCTTCATTTCATTCCTCTTCCTTTGCAATTCAAATGGATTTCTTGGGGAATCATGATCCTAACTTGCATTTGATCTAATATGATGTTTGTTTCTTGTGTTCATGTAGGTTTGAATTTCTTGGTTCAAATTTTGGTGCTAGATGGAGGGCTAACTAGAAGTTCTAATCACATTTTTTCACCAAATTCTGTGCTTTTTTTGGTTTTTTTGTGTCTCTACAGGGAACTCCACCGCTAGTAGACCAGCATCATAGTTTAGAACCGTTGGGACTCCAACGTTGCTATATCACACCACTACAAATTCCAAACTACGACACTCTTTGTTTCCTGCCCAAAATTCAAAATCTCAAACAACGTTGGTGAGTCTTTTTCACAAGCTGGAATATTTTCAAATTTCAAACTCCACCACTGGTTGAAATAGCAACGCTTTCATGCTCTCTGGCCCTATTGCAGAATGATGTTGATTGATAAGCGATGCTATATAGCACCACTGAATATTTTTAATTGCACTACCTTTGTGGGTTCCACTGCTGAAGGGAAGTAAAAAGTGAAAATTATTTTTATGACACATGCTTTTTTTCAAATTTTGATCATTTGGATTGTTCTCTGATCTCCTGACCTCTATTTTTTCAGACTTGAATGGTTGTCTTGTAGGTGGACTTGATCAAAGGTGAAGAGGGAAAGAAGCATAATGACATCATTCTTGCATGATACCAAGTGTTTTTAAACACTTTAGTGTTTGTTTAACACTCTTAGAGAATTCACTATTTCTCTTAAAGAAAACTTGTTATTTTTCATGCTTAGGACATACTAGTTTCCTTTTGGGATCTAAAAAGAACACTTCAATTTCTTGTTACAAAAGGGCTTAAAATGAACTTTAGGACACAAAATTACTAGAGTTGGTTTTCGGATTTAACAATTGAACAAGATAATCTTCACATTTCCTTTGGTGCTTACAAATAAGTCATTGCTTTGTGGATCTTAAAATGAGCATATGCTACTTTGTTTTGTGATTTCTTACTCAAACTAACACCATTAAAAATACGTATGAGCTTCTTTCATGCCTCACAGTGATCTTGAGAATCAAAAGGCTTTATGGTGGTTTTAGGTTGGGTTAAAGTAATTTCCTCCACACTTCATTTTTGGATTAAAATTGAACACATCTTGCGAGTGTGATTCAAACCTATCGCGTGTATTCTCTCTTTATTTTTCAACAAAGATCGATCGAGTTACGAATATGTTTGTTCGCTTTTGTTTATCTTAGAGGGCCTACCTTGGGGAAAAGGTCCTCACCCAAGGGAATGACTCAACCGGTAACACTCTAAAGCCAAGAGTATTTCTAGCTAAGATATAAAAGTAGGTACTGGAACAAAGGACAGTATCACACGGTTGGCTTCGACGAGAAGGGAAGCAATGGTCTCTCACCTCGATGGC
Organism: Sequoia sempervirens; assembly: GCA_007258455.2. Lineage (NCBI taxonomy): Eukaryota > Viridiplantae > Streptophyta > Pinopsida > Cupressales > Cupressaceae > Sequoia > Sequoia sempervirens. The sequence goes on along the minus strand of VDFB02256149.1, from coordinate 29,325 downwards.
TCAACTCCTACGAATGGAAAGTCTAAATTAAAAACCTTGTTGTAGAAAGGCCAAAATCCCTATCTATTTGTTGGTGCAAGAATGGTCATTCTGAAGCTGCCCTCACTTTTATGACTTTAGTAGAAATGGAAAGTATGCCATGGGAGTTTCATGGGTACTGATGCTTGGATTCCCCATATAAGTGAGTGTTGTGGAGGGGAGCCAGTGGGGTCAAGCATCTAACCATTCGCTAAAGATAAGCGTAGCTAGACTTGTCCAAGTGGGGACTCAACAAATACAGTCTTTCATAGCCATAGGATTGTGCTTGTTCTTGGTTACAAAACACTTTTCTTGTCCGTATACATTTGGAAACACACATTTAAACATTGTCATCAAATCTTAAATCCTTTAGGAGAAGAAAATACCCTTGAACAAATTCACATGCCCTTGCTTGCCCTTGGGATTCATATCCTTAGAGGTTTCTAGGCATTTGAATTTCATCTCAATTTTATCCTACTAAAGTAAACATTAGGTAAATCTTGCTTTGATTTCCTCAATTTCCACATGATACACTTTATGGGATAAGAAGAAATTAGAACATTAGACATCTATTTTCAAAGCTTAATCAAGAAGTGTTTGTGGTAAAACAAAGCCATTAAGCAAAGACTAAAAAAAATTGAATCCCACACATGTGTCTCCAATGATTTCAAGGAAGATCAAGATCAAGAAGCCAAAGGTAAAAGCTGTTAGTCTAAAAGATCATCAAAAGCGTCTCTCAACGCTATACAAATTTAGATGAAGATTTCTTTTTTAAATTTTATAGGAAAGCTTCAAGAAACAATCTCGGATTATACTCATTCTATTATTGTCAAAATTCAAATCTTTTTCAAGAATTTGAACACCTTGTCTAGAGTAAAGCATGTTCTTCAAAACCAAGGTATTGTAAACAAGAGTCCTTTTAGGTTTCGCTAGGATCAAAATCAAAAATTTCACCCATCTTTCAAAACATCAATCCAAAATCATCTCACCATCAATTCTTGAAAATATTGAAGCCATCCTTCATGCTAGGCTTTTTGGCACATCAAAACAAACTCCTTAGGGAAAATCAAAATCCTTGAATCAAAACATCAAAACATCTTTGGTTATTATAAAAATAAAAATCCAAATCAAGAAGCCAAAAGGTCCCAAAAGTCTAGCATCCCCCTCAAGATCTATCAAAAAGTGCAAATAATCCATATCACCCATCTTTCACAAACATCTCATCTTTGATCCTTAAAACATCCTAAAATTTTCTCTTTTGTACTTAAGATTAGATCAATCCAAAGAATTAGAGATTCATCTCCCATATTCTTGAAAATTGATCCTTATTTTATGGTTCAAACTAGATCTCAACACAAGAAGAACATGGAAGCCAACAAAGAAACATCCACTTCAAGTGACCTAAGTCAAACAAATTCTGAAATGAATCTCATTGGATCAAGCAATCCTCTAAAATTTCCTTCATCATCACAAAATCCACAAGACGAAGGCCAAGTGGAGGATCTTACCAATAATCCCTTTGGGATGTCACATGAGGAAATCACCAAAATGGTTCAAAATCTAGAGAATCATAAGATTATCAACATCATGATGAGACTCAATCCTTCACTATACATGCTTGAATTAGTAAAGCAAGGGGCTAAACTCCCTTCTGATTTCGATGTGAGCACTATTATGGAATCATATTTTGGGATCATACCCCCAATCTCATCCACCATCCCCATTTCATCTACACCTCCATTCCAAAACATCACCCAAGACATCCCCCAAATTACATCATCCATTGCTCCAACTCAACCCATTGTTAACAAGGGAAGTGCATTTCTCAATGCATTGCAAAAACACCCCCTCATAAACAATAAGGATTTGGATGCAAACACCATCTTGGGACAGTCCATACCCCAAAATCCATTACATACATACGTTCCCCTCACTTTTCATGATCCCAATGACCCATCATCATCATCCTTTCGCGCAACACCTCAAACTTCTCTCCCCATAACCTCACAAGGAGAAAGTGATTTATTTGGATTAGGGGGCATCTTTGACACTACATATTCATCACTCCCCCAAGGAAATATGCCACTAAAATTTCCACCACTTCCACCATTGCCATCAATATCCACACCACCTCTTGGTTTAGGGCTTCCCCCTCTACCAAACATCAATCAACAAAATCAAACCAACATCCCGAACATCAATCAAAGCATTAAATAAAATCCCCAAATATTGCCATCGATATCGCAACAACAGATGGCAACCACACAGGAAATCACCACATCATCAACCATCCCTCAAAACAAGGTCTTGCAAGGACCAAGCATATCGATTGCACCATCTACCACTCAAAACCCACTCATCAATACAACGGTGCCCCTCATCACCACAACAAGCACCATTCCAAATCCACCTCCACCACCACCGCCACTAAACTAAAATACATCAAATCAATATAACATTGCACTACAAGCTACTCAACAAGTTGCCTATCAAAAGAAACTTCAACAAATCCAAAATTGACAAGCTGTACAACAAGCTGCTCAAGCAACGCAAGCCGCTCAAGCAGCACAAGCCACACAACTAGCACAACAGGTTGCACAAGCCCAAGCCTTATTGTAACAACAACAAGAAGAAGAAGCTACATAGGCTCAGGCACAAGCACACACTCAATCCCAATATCAAGCCCAACAAGCACAAGCACAAGCACAAGCCCAATACCAAGCTCAACAAGCACAAGCACAAGCACAGTATCTCACACAATAGCAAGCAGCCCAACAACAAACATATCAACAAGTGTTGAAACAATACCAAGAACAACAAGAAGCAACCCAACTAGCAGCCCAACAACAAGCATTGTTGGTGCAACAACAACAACAAGCTCAACAACAAGCACTACTAACACAACAACAACAAGACCAACAACAAGTGTTGTTGGTACAACAATAATGGAAAGCATATTTGGCGCAATAGAATGTGCAAGCACCATCCATCAATACACCAACCAATCCACCCATCCCACTCATAATTGAACCACCGCAAAACACTTTCATCCCACCCCCTGATCCGTAAAACGATGTGGCAACACAAATCAAGTTACTCTCACAACAAGTACTTGATCTCCAATAAGGGAAAACCATAAAAACACCTAGCAACTTGTGTCCCTATCCGTTTGATAGGAGCCTCGTAATGAAACTATTCCCAAAGGGATTTGAGATCCCCAAATTTGATAAATACCATGGGACGGGAAACCCTGAAGATCACATCAGGGAATTCTAGGTTCATTGCATGGAAGTCACATATGACGATACCTATCTGATGCAGCTATTTCCTAGAAGTTTGGCTGGCCAAGCCATGGAGTGGTTCTCTCGCCTTCCTCTTGGCATCAAGAAATTCCAAGAAATAGTCGACGCATTCATTAAAAACAACACATTCAACATCAGTATGGATGTTAGTCTAGAGGAACTCTTAGCTCTGAAACAAGGTAAGAACAAATCATTTGCTTCTTTCTTACAACAGTGGTGATCCAAGGCCAATCAAAGTAAATGGGTCATGCTAGAAGAACAACAAGTGTGCACCATCATATCCAATCTTGAGGGAACCTTGGCTTTCCATCTCAAAGTGCAAGGAATCACCACATATGACGAGTTGATCTCCAAGGTGCTCAACATCGAATGAGCCCTTATGACACAACCTAGAGGATCACTCACATATCCCGAACAAATAAACAATCACCCATCCACAAGTTACAATGACAAACCTCACACATGGGAAAGGAACAAAAATGTCACAAATGATGGTGTGGTTGATGCTAAGGTCATAATCAGTGCTCCAAGGGAAAACACCCAAACCTACCAGCAACCACAAAACAATGATCGGAACAACACCCAAACCAATGCAGTATCACAACACCAACCAACCAACAATCAAGCAATCAACAACATCAATGATCAAAGGGGGCCACCCCAGTGAAACAAGAACTCCCCCAAGCAGAAGTACATTGCCCTTGGGGAGCCACTTGAGTTCATCATGAAGAAATTAATAAACGAAAACCTCATCAAGGCTCCCACTTATGAGAATTACTAGGAACCAAATGTCAAACCACCTTGGTACAATGAAAAATATCTCTATGAATTTCAAAAAATCAAAGGGCACACCACTAATAGTTGCATGAGGTTGAAAAACCTAATCCAAGACCTCATTGATCAAAAAATCATAAATGTGGAGCAACCAACAGGAAATTAGAACCTCAAAATATATACGAATCTAATGCCTAACCATAACAATAAAGGGAACAATAACATTGATAAGGGGAAGGGAACCTTCAAGAGTGTAAACCATGTGTACGACCATTTCATTGCATCCCTAGATGATTATTGTGCTACCATCATCATCAGAGGAGCCCATGCTGATTGTGGAGTCACCACAAGAGGCGACAAAATTACCATTGTAGGGTCATCTTAGCCAAATAGAGCACCCACGTTCAATTCAATATCTATTCCCAATGGCTACAATGTCCTTGATCATCTTAAAAGAACCCCAACACAAATCTCCATCATGGAGTTGCTAAAATTTTTATTCGCCCATAAGAAGATCCTTGAAGAAGCATTAGCCTCCTCCACCGTCTCCGCAGATCTTGATTTGGAACAATTCCAAGCTATGGCCAGAAACATCATTACACCCAACCTTCTAACATTTTCTTATCAAGATTTTCCTGCTCAACCATCTCACAATTGTGCACTCCATTTAGAGGTCCTAGTGCATAAAAATAAAGTCAAGCGAGTTTTGGTGGATGGAGGTGTAGGTTTGAATATTTGTTCCCTCAAGCTCATTAAGAACCTAAAAATCTCAGAGGATTCCATCAACAAAGGAAAAGGTATTACAATCAAAGCGTATGATGATCATGAAAGAGTGTCCCAAGGCACAATCCAAATCCCTATTCAAGTAGGCCCAGCTATCATGGAAACCACCTGTTAGGTCCTGGACCTCGACTTACCTTATAACATTCTCCTGGGACGTCCGTGGATCCATGCAATGCAAGCAATCACATCAACCTTCCATCAATGTGTCAAATTCACATATGAAGGCCAAGAGGTCACCATCCATGGAGATCCTGAATCATTCTCCTACTGCAAGAACCTAGAGGAAAAAGACTACAAAATACCTCAAGTGCCTAAAAATGATTAAGGCCCATCAACACCATACATTGATCCAACCACTCTCCCTTCCACTTTTGTGATAGAGACACCCACCACTCCTGCCATCCCCACCATCTCTGATATCAAAGTCATCATCCAGGACAATGGTTTCAAAAGCTATACAATTCCCAAAAATGCTTTTGTGGTAGGAGAGTTACCACAATCTCCTAGATCACGAGGAAAACCGCGATCAAATGAAGCCTCCACATCCCAAATATCCTCTGAAGGTTATACCAACTTCAGAAGTTGGGGAGATCTCGACTAAGAAGTAATAGAGGAGGACCCATCTCATCTCCTATACCAAGTGTAGACATCCAAATTTGGACATTTAATTTATCCAAATTTATCACTTTTCGTCTAAACATCCTCTTATCTGAGTTAATTAAATAATATTACTATTATTTAATTAATATCGTTAATTCTGCTAAATCCCTAAGGTATTTAATTAATAATTAAATACCTTACCCTCCCTTAATCCTCTCTTTTCATAAAAAATTAAATAAATATTACATTTATTTAATTCCTCACATGTCATTTCATCTAATCCTAATCCATTTCCTAATCTCTTCATTAAGGATGTGCACATGCCTAATCCTTGATTAGGATGTGTCACATCCTCCAACTTTTGCAAGTTGGCTTTAATCCTAATTAGCCCCTAATTATCCTCTAATTATTGATTAATTAAGCCTAATCATTCTCCAAGGAATTTTAATTCCTTTTTATTCTTCCTAGATTCCCCTCTTTATATGTGAATTTTTAATTCACATTCCATCCTTCCAAGGCTTCTAGAACCTTGGACTTGTCACAATCTCACATGTGACCAAGTCCCACCTTTTGGAACCCACCTTTTATCCTCTAGATCATCCTAGGAATGTGAATTTTTAATTCACATTTATCCCCCAACCACCTTTCCTTTTCCCATGTAGATTTTTGAGGAATTCTAAAATTCCTCAAAAGTCCCTTTCACTCCCACTTGGGGACAAGAAATCCCTTTTGTGGAAATCCTCTCATCCCCCAAGGTGCATGTCCTTTTCCACCTCATGTACCTTTTTGACAACTCATTTCCACCTCATATCCTCTTGTCCACTTCACCCTCCACATGTCAAGATGTGAGGGCTTGTGGGTTCTCAACCCACCATAGCCCTTCATCTTGACCTTGTTGGAGCAATCTTGACCCTTGAATTCTCTAGAGAATTCAAATTCTCCTATAAATACCCCCTCCTCAAGGGCATTTCCAACACTTAGCTATCTTGCACCCTTATGCTGTCATTTTGCATTCTCAACACTTTGCACTCTCATAACTACATGCTGTCCAAGCCTTTTTCAATCATTCAACCATCTTTGTCCATCATTTTGCATATTGAAGCTTGCATTATAGTCACTCAATCTATCATCTAAGGAGCACACAACCAATCTAAGCAAGGGCCAATCAAAGAAGTTTCAACAACAAGGGAGGTAAAAGTGTTTGTGTTTCATTTTATTTGCATTCCTTTTCGTTGTAACTCTCTTTTGGCTAATCTTGAGGTGTCCTTGGTGTTTTGTCTTTCATGTTTCTTAGTTAGATTTGCACATTTAGAGCAGTAGGAATTCCAAGGTATCACACCAAGATAATAGACCAACATCTGATCTACCAATGGATGACAGTAGCAAAGGTTTGCAAATGATGCTCACAATGGGCTATGACAGAAACCAGAAAATGGGGGAAAATGACAACGGGCTTCTAATACTCATCATATTAGAGATGTGAATGAGAAATATTGGCCTTGGATGTACCCCTCTGAGTATAACCATAAATTTCTGAAATCCCCCAGTTAGGAAAGTCAAAAATCCTTAGCAAACGACAGTCAAACTCTGCTTACCCGTATCTACTAGCCGAGTCATAGACAACTTCACATTACATAATTGATTCTGTAGTAGTAGTGATGATGAAGATCCCATAATCAACCTACCTATGCTCTTCAAGGACACCACCCTTCTCATGATTATTACTATGTCATTTGAGCCCACTGACCATCAAAACCATGAAATTCGCCTAGTTTACCCCCAACTCATCGATTATGACCAACGAGGACCGCCAATTCTTGACACAGTAAAAAATGATGAGGCACTCTCATAATTCATAGTACTATGGGATAATATTCCATGTGGGGATCATAAAGCAGGATTCATCATCGAACTAGACACATGCATATTATGGGGAAATGATTGAATCCCTCAGTTGCAAAAGTGAAAAACTGAGAATAATCTCTAGGTCCTTGAGTGAAAACCACATTGTGGCACTCTTTGACCCAAAAATAGTAAAAAGAAAGGACACATCCAATGGTGAAAACCTCTCTGAGGTGCCCGAGGATGGGGGATTCAATCTTCCTCTCAGAGCTCTCCATCAGGAAAAATTAGTGGTTCTAGCCGAATAATGCAATCCGGTTAACTTGGGAACAAAGGAGACCCCACATATCACATTCTATTCTGAGTCATTACTACCAGAAGAGTAAGAACTCCTAGTTTCTTTCCTAAGAGAAGATAAAGTCAACTTTGCATGGAGCTATATGGACATGCCTAGATTGATCTAGTAATTGTAGTCAGTGTATCTTGAAGCAAAGCTTGTCTGACAAAAACTGAGAAAAATGAATCCTTAGATCGCCCTACTAGTCAAAATGGAATTAAAGAAGCTACTTGACCCAGGATTCATATGACCAATTGACTACCCCGAGTGGGTATCAAATCTGGTTCCTATTTCAAAACTATATGGGGGCATCTGAATTTGCATGGATTTCAGAGACCTAAACAAAGTATGTCCGAAAGATGATTTCCCATTGCCTGACATTGACATGATTGTAGACATGATAGCAGGACATGATTTATGGTTTCTTTGGGTATAACCAAATAATGATCGCCAAAGAGCACCAACACAAAATGACCTTCACTTGTCCATGGGGGACCTACTACTGGAACATGATGCCATTTGGCTTGAAGAACACTGGAGCCACCTACCAAAGAGCCATGATGTTAATCTTCCATGACATGATCCACAATACTGTCAAAGATTATGTTGATGAAATACTAGAAAAATATAGAAAGAGAAGAGATTACATAGCAACCTTGAGTGCTATTTTCGATAGGCTAGAGGAGTACAAGGTCTGTTTAAATCCAAAGAAGTGCATCTTCGGTGTACAGTCAAGAAAGCTACTAGGATACATAGTGTTAATGAGGGGTATTGAAATAGATCTTGCAAAGGTAAAAGAAATCCTTGAGATGGAAGCACCCAAAACATTGAAACAGTTGAGAGGCCTCCAAGGCAGGCTTTAGTCCATCCACAAATTTATAGCACAACTAGAAGATAAGAAAAACCCATATTCTCACCTACTTCACAAGGGAGTGGCATACAAATGGGATGACAAGTGTGAGGAATCCTTCAACAAAATCAAGGAATATCTGCTCACACCTCCAGTCCTCATGCCACCGATCTCAAGAAAGCCACTAATTCTCTATGTTTCAGCAACAGGAGTAGCCCTCAGTGCTCTTCTAGCTTAGCATGATGAAAATGGGATAGAAAGGGCCATCTATTATATTAGCAGAACAATGGTTGGGAATGATCCAAACTACTCATTCATTGAAAAATGACGTCTAGCAGTAGTGTTTCCTTCACAAAAATTCAAACATTACATGTTGGCACACAAAATCAAACTCATCGCCAAAATCGACTCCCTGAAGTACCTACTATCAAAAGAAATGCTCACAGGAAGCATGGATAAATGGGTTGTGATACTATCAGAGTATGGCATTGAATATGTGGAACAAAAGGCAATCAAAGGTCAAGTTATCACATATCAACTTGTAGAAGCTCCCATGTATTCAGAGAATCCACTCATATCAGAGTTTTCAGATGAATTCATCTTCAATCTCAGCATAGCCGACCATTGGAGACTCTACTTTGATGGATCCTATATGCAACATGGATCAGGAGATGGTGTTTTCTTCATCACTCTATAAGGGGGTTGTATACCTAGATCCTACAAATTGGCATTCCCCTGCACTAACAACATTGTAGAGTACTAGGCTTTAACCATAGGTCTTAGAATAGCAGTGCAGTGGCACATCATGGCCCTTAAAGTATATGGAGACTCCCAACTGATAATAAATCAAGTGAATGACAAGTACCAAACAAAGGATGATAAGCTGACTCCATAAAAAAATTTAAAGAGAGCCTCAAAGAATCATTTATTGATATCACATTTGAACAGATTCCCAGAGCAAACAACAGAGCAACAGACACCATGGAAATGATTGGATCCCTATTGGACATCCCTCACAACATCCCGAGACATGAATTCTTGGTAGATAAACTTCTCATACCTGCATTCAAGGTACCAGAGTCAAATTTTTTTTGCGAAATCATTGGTCCCGGTGATCCCTGGTACCATGAAATTTATACCTACTTGTGAATAGGTGTCATACCCACTAACTTACCCTCAAGCCTAAAAAGAACCTTTGTTAAGAAAGAATCCCGGTTTGTCATCCTTGGGAACACCCTGTACCGTAGGAGCATAGAAGGAACTTTATTACGCTGCCTAAATGCTGAGGAGGCATTGATTTCCTAAACTGAGGTGCATAATGGTATTTTTGGTTCACACTTGAGTGGAATGACCTTGGCCAAGAAATTGCTGAGGATGAGGTATTATTGGCCTACAATGGAAAGAGAAGCACATGACTACGTCAAAAGGTGCCTACAATGTTAGTAGCATGGGGGCCTCATCCATGCTCCAACTCAAGAACTTCATCCCATCATCACACCATGGCCCTTTTTCGTAGTGGGGGCTTGATCTCATTGGAAAAATCACTCCCACCTCATTTAATGGCCACAAGTTCATCATAACCGCCACTGAGTACTTTACCAAGTGGGTGGAAGCCATCTCCATGACATACATCACTAGAAAGTAGATATCAAAGTTCATCCTAAACTACTTAATATGCTGATATGGTGTTCCCTAAGCTATTATCTCAGATAATGGGACACCTTTCAAGAATCAGGAGGTTCGTGACCTTTGTGAAAAATTCAAAATCCAACATTGTTTTGCCACTCCGTATTATCCCCAAGGAAATGGCCAAGTAGAAGCCACCAATAAAACCATTCCAAAAATCCTCAAAAAGATAGTCAATGACGCAGGTCATGACATACATCTGTAGCTAAATCCCACCCTTTGGGCCTATCAAACTAGCATTTGCACACCAATAGGTGCCACGCCCTTCTCCCTGGTCTACGGATCTGAGGTAGTATTACCCATTGAGATCAAGCTCCCGTACTAAGAATATCACTGCACAAATGAAGAATACCAAGTATCAAGATTAAATGAGCTGGAGCTACTGGATGAGCAACGTATGGATGCTTTAAATCATTTACAAGTCTATTAGAACATACTCAAGAGGAGCTATAACAAGAAGATTAGGAGCAGAAGTTTCCAAGTTGGAGAACTTGTCCTAAAGGAGAGTCAAAAGAACGTCCCAAACCCAAATGACAAAGACAAGTTTGAACCCAACTGGTTGGGACCATTCATCATCACAATAAATTACAAGTCAGGGGCATATTAGTTGTCAACACCGGAAGGTGAGCCTCTATAGGAGCCCATGAACAACTCCCATCTTAAAAAGTTTTAAGCCTAATCTTTCGAGGTATAGAACCGAAAATCCAAAAAAAGAAAAAAATGATCAAAAACAGTAAAGAGAAAAATCGTCCTCCAGTGAAAACCACTTCGGTGGTGCTTTGGGCAAGTACTTTGGTGAAAACCTGGTAAACAAGAGCCTTGTGTAAATAAGCACTTTCCATCCACCAGGATCTTCATGGCTCATTCTACATCATCCATCCATTACGCTTTCATCATCCATCACATTTTATATCTCCATCCATCATCCACCCGCATTTGCATCATAGCTTGGTCCTGTGTTCGTGTCACGATCCCTCCTAGTACTACTCGGCCTATGCTCAAGGTCAATTTATCTTGCCTTTATCAGAGTAGTATATTGTATCATGTTGGGGGCATATTCTCATCAGATCATATTAGTGTATATTCTTGAAGGTCCTTAAATCAGAAAATTAGAAAATCCAAAAACATAAAAAAATTCAAAAACATTCATAAAACCAAGAAAATCCAAAAAGATCCAAATCATATCAAAAATCCAAAAATAGGTCAAACAGTCAGTCGAAAAGTCAAAAATAGAGTCATGTTGTTGAACTATGGGTCTCCGAGCCTTGAACATAGGCAAGGTTGATCTTTGATCATCCCCCAAGACATTTAGGTCAGTCCTCTAGGAGTCCGTCATAATAAACTGGAAATCCATTTGTCCATATCTCATCAATAATCAAGTTTGTTTCAATTGAACTATGTGATCTCTACATGTATAACGTAGGCAAGGGTAATCTAGTTGATCAACCCCCGAGGCCCCTAGAATAAGTATTTAGGTTAGTCTCTTGGTCAAAATCTCAAAAAACCCCAAAACATTTAAAAATTCAAAAATCAAAACATTTGAGAATTCTAAAAAATACCAAAAACAACCTCAAAACATTTCAAAAAAACATCAAAATATTTGAAAAAATCCATCTGTCTCATCTCGCTTTCACCTGCAATAAACATCACTCATAATAAACGATCATCATCCTCAACCTTTGGTAAAATAGTTGGAAACAAGTTTGGTAGTTCAAAAGTGAAAACTCAATCGTCAAGGTCTCAGGTTTAGGTCAGTATGTAAACAAGTTAGTCAATTCTTTGTGCCAATAGCCTATCATCCAATCAGTCCCTTATCAAATCATCTAATATCGTCATGTCCTAGGATGCATCCTTCCTACAATGGACATCAACATTAGGCATCACCGTATTTTAAGTCTTGGCTAGCGATATTGAAGAACATTAGCTTGTTTGTTTACTTCATCTTTCTCTTTTGATTTATCTTATTGCGATCATTCCAAGGACCTCCCGATGATATCTAATCAAAATATTTAGAGGGATAGGAATGGGCAATGATCATTATCTTTTATCTACTATGCTTTTTGGATATTTCTATAATATAACCTTGGTCATATGTGCTTTGTTTAGATGTAGGGAGGATGTTTTAAGTATCTTGTTGACCACATAAGAAGGCTTTCCTTCCTATGTTATGGTTTGAGATATTTCGAATATCTGAACTACATTTCTGAATAAGGTTCCGTATGCTAGGTGTGAACAGGGATACTCCTATCTAATTATCGAGTCAAATACCATCACACTAGGTACAACACCATCCTGGTTCTGCATACCTTGATGCATCATACCTATGTGTGTTATCAAACATAAGGTAATTGGCCCTTTGAAAATCCCAACTCCTCGGTAAGAAAACCATCATCATCATCATCATTGTCGTCTCATGTCTTGTTGGAATCTCTTGTTTCTTCTATCTCTTTCCTTTCGCGCTAACATGGTACCACAATAGTTAATCAAATCATTATCATCATTGCATTCACCTTGCATTCACAAACCATCAACACATTGCATATTGCATATCATATAGGAAACATTAAATCATATCATAACATTGCATTTCCAGATCATTGCATAATATAGATTGGTTATTCTAAGCATCTCATGAATCATTACATTAACATTTGCATAAACATTTCATAAATCATATATCATTACATAAGCATCCATTACATAAACAAAAAAACAATCATCCCATAGCATCATAGCATCATTCGCATTCACCATATCATAAAATTGCATAAACATCACACATATAAGCATCCATTACGCTATCACATACACATTATACAATAGTAGCATTCATTATATCATATCAACAGATAAACATCATGTACACATATCATCATCACATATCATCATATAACATCACACCATCCATCATTTCATAATATAGATTTGTTAGTCTAAGAATTTGCATAACATAACATTTGCACCATCCATACATAATCATCATAAAAGGAGCATAAAAAGATACTGAAAAATAAATGCATCCATTCATAAACATCTGCATAATCACTACATCACATCATAACAACATAAAATAACATTGCATCACATAGGATAGACCATCATTGCATAGCATATAAAAGTAAAGATCATCCATATTGCATAAAATAAGACATAGCGTATCACATCAAAATCATCATCTCATATATATCATCAAGCATATGTACACTGTCACAGTACAAAAGGAAACAAAGCAAATATCAAATACATAAGTACAATCAGCCCATAGGGCTATCAAAAAATGAGCCCAAAGGGTGCAAAAAGAATCCTATCTCTGATCAAAATGAAGGCCTAGCCTTGCTGGCTACTGCCCTCATCACCTACTCTATCCTCGTGGTCCTCTGCAAGTCTATGGCTAGTCCTCTATGAAAAATTGGGAGCTCGTCCTACTCTTGGCATGGTTTGGTGGTAATGCATCTTGTAATAATTGACCTCCCAGATGACCTCTTTGTAAGCCCGAAGTGATACTGTACTCCGGGAGGAGGAGGCAGCCATACTCTCTAACTGTTGTCGGTGGCCCATCTTTTCCACCGCTTGTAGCTCTATGGCCTACCTCTGCAAAATGACCCGATCCTACTCAGCCCTAGCCTAATCTCTCTCTACTGTTAGTGCCTGTACCTGGGCTCACAGTTGTAAAATCTTCCCATCTCTAGGATCTAGATGTGGAGGTGGCTACGCATGGGGCTGATCCTGTTCCCCATCCCTAGGGGGTGTCGGGATCCTATCATGGTGTCCTAGATCCTGCTCCTACCTCTGATCTCCCACTTGTGGATCCGGGAGAGGTTGGTACCGCATTGGCTGATCCTGAACTACCTGATCTTGTACCTGGTGAACATGTGGTGGTCCTTTTCCTCCTTGATCCTGATCCTATCCTCCTCAACCTCGTCCTGCCCCCTGCCTCTCACTCTTTGTTGAGCGGATGGTGTACCTAGAACTTTCAATCTCAGGGGTGGCCTGAACTAGTCATAGTATTCCTGTGTGACTCCCAGATCTACCTCTCCTTGGTCGTATGGCCATGACCAAGCCACCAACTGTCTAAAGCTCTCCACTGCCTCATGGGTAGGTATGTATCGCCCCAAGGAGCCCTGGCTCATTGTGCTTTCAAAGATAGCCACATACTAATCATCAGACTTGTCTTGTGGCTCACCAAACTGTCGCTGCATCCTACCTAGTAGGTACATCTCAATCATGGTATGCTCTCGCCCTTGCATCAAGCGGTCCTAGCGAGCAAAGAATAACTGCTGCACATCATCAAACCAAGCTAGCTGTCCAAGGTACGACCACCATTTGAATACTCATAAATCATTGAGGACCCTCCTCCAATGAGGAATCTTGTGCTCTCCTATATGGGTAAAGGAAAGGGCCCCTCTGTAATGCTAGACCACTGGATCATTTGGCTCCATTGGAACAGGAACGACTCATGGATGAAGTACGAGGATATGCTCCCATGCCCAAATATGTAGGAGTGTGACTCCCACTCCAAGTGCTTTGCCATCCAAGTAGGCGAACTCATGAAGATCTCTGTAAAGAGAGGCTAGTAGAACTGACCCCCATGCAAAAAGTGTTGGTTGTCATCGAACCATGTGCTCCCAAGAGAGCCCCCAACTAGGACTAAAATATCGGCCTCACCGATTTGGGGCAACAAGACCTGATATGATGGTTGTAATCGCTAAACGGTAGGGTGAGGCAAGGGGCCTGTGACGCTCCAACTCGATCTAACCCTCACAAAATATAATCTAATTAGTCTCCAGGACAACATAGTAGGCATCCGTCCCGACAGCCATGTCATAAATCACCCGCTCACCATGAATAGGCAATATGAGGATCCGCCACATGTCCTCTAGCGTGACTGTGGCCTCACCTGTTGGAAGGTGAAATGAAGAGGTCTCACTATGCCATCTCTTGAAAAGTCCTGTCATCACGCCCAAGTGCGTCTACATGGGTGGTGCATAGGCAATGTACTAGAGTCCCATCTCTCCTAGGCGCTCCTTCTCTCACTCAAACAAATCCCTAAAAAGCCCAAAAATTTCTCAGGACCAGTGCTCGTGTGAATAGATCTCTCTCGCCTCCTCTTGCATAAGGAAAAGTCATCGTGTTAAAATTCATCAATTTTTTTCTCCGGACTTGTCTCAGCATTTAGAAAGTCACCCCGGTGTCGCTACCCATGAAGGTGGTGCAGTTTGAAATTTGCAAACTACGATGCTAGGGCCTCCAAATCCTCAAACTGCACTGTGACAGTGCACTTTGTTGGAGCGTCCCAGTTTGTGCAACAACCCTAATTTTAAAGTTTGTCGTGGCAATTCACTTAACGAAAGCATCAGAGTTTGGAGTTTAGACCTAAACTCCAAACAACACTGTGACGATGCATCTTGCAATGGCAATGTGGTTTAACATCGAGCGGTGGAGTTTGAAAATTTCAACAGTGCAATATGGGACCTCGCCTAGGGATTTGGTTTTGAAAGCATTAAATAAGCATGAAAAAATGGAAAATAAGCTCAGGTCAAGTTGACTCACTGGTGGTCCAGTACCGAGAAGCCTCTGATGTGTCCGGAATCGATCAAAAATGTACATGGGGATCTATCATTGCGCCATCTTGCCAAGGTATCAGAGCTCAAAATTACATAATCTCCTAGGGCTGAATGTGAAAATGAATTGAAAGTGGCCCCTCAAGGCCTATTTAAGCCTAAAAATTAGGGTTTTTTGACCCCGTTTGGCCGTCTTGTTGGGGTTTTGGACCCTCAATCCCATTTTTGTCTGTTTGAAGGTCATGTTGCATTGTTTTGTGCATTTTATCTCATTTTCTGGCCTCCTGCAACATTTTTGTACCTATTGGACACCTTGTCCTCTTTTTTTCACGAGATCACCCAAAAATCAAGCTTTTCATCTGATCCCTCAAGGGGGAAATATATTGGCATGTTTTCTCTCGCCAAAGTAGCAGTGGGGCAAGTTTTAAAATTAGAAAATTTTAGCTTTTGATCAAGACAATTTATTCCTTGAACCAATGTAACGAGTACTTTTCTTCAAAGAGGGCCAAAATGTAGACATGAAAAATGTACTGATTGACATTGCACATATGATCCCGACTACTAACACCATTTCATCCTAAATCATCCCTTAGTCTAACCATTTAATTGAATCCCCTTATTTGATTAAATTCATCAATCTTCCTCTCTTAATTAAATAAATCATTTATCTGATTAAGTCATTTAATTAAATAATCAATCTTATTTGATTAAATCCCTAAAGTCTATCTCATTAAATTAAATAAATTAAAACCCTATTTGATTTAATCTAACTTCAGCTCCTTTAATTAAATAAATGAAAATTCATTATTTAATTAATCTTTTATCATATTCTTCTCATATTTGATTTAAATCAACCCATAAATCTAAGTCAAATTTGTCACATCATATAATATCTCATTAAATTAATTAGCCTTTGATTAATTTAATCCTAATTCATGTCCCATCCTCTAGCTTTTGCCACTTGCACATGAAAATAGATTTAATCCATTTATTAAATCCCTATTTTCTCTCAACATGGCATAATAGAGGAATATTCTCTCGAATTTGAATTAAAATCCAAGTGAACTTTTTCCTTCCAACAAGACATTTACTTCACCTAATAAGTCCTTTTTCCTTGAGCCAAGTGGCATTTAAGACATTCCTTTTCCCTCTTACATGTCATTTCACTAATTTCAAATATCACCTAATTGCATTTATGGGCACATTCATCAAAATGTGGACATCCTTCATCCATCCATCTCTTGACAAGTGACACCTGGCCATTGGTTGGATGTTAGTCCCACATTGCTTCATTTTGGGCATTTCTTCATCTTATCACTCTATAAATAAGAGGTCTCATTCCTCATTTTATCATCCACAATTTGAGAACAAATATTATACTCAAATCCATAACAATTCTCATCTATTTTTATCCAATCTTAGATAGGTTATGCAAATTTTCATCTTGGAGCACACTTCAATCATCAACAAAGTGGATCACTCTTCATTACTCATCAAGCTTGCATCATAGGAGTTGGGAAAGGGCCAATTTCCACATCAAATTGGCACCAACTCCCCCAAGATATTAAGAGTTTTCTTTGCATTTGAATAGGATTTAATATCTTTGGTTTATGCTTGTTTATGTTCTTCATTTCATTCCTCTTTCTTTGCAATTCAAATGGATTTATTGGGGAATCATGATCCTAACTTGCATTTGATCTAATATGATGTTTATTTCTTGTGTTCATGCAGGTTTGGATTTCTTAGTTCACAATACCTTTCCTCATTCTCTCCATTACTGATTCATCTTTTTTGCAACAGATGCAACAACCATGTTATCATTTTGGTGTTAATGGAAGCAATGGATGCAATTATTCTTTTTGCATGCAAGGTTGTCATCAAAGGTTTTGGTTTCCCTCTAACCCTTCCTCTCCTTTAAAACTTACACACGTAGCACAACCAATGTATCTTCCCATGATAATATATCTGTTGTTGCTATTGTATAATTAATTACATATTGTGATGCATGTTACACTCCTACACCACATATGAAGTTATAGGTTGAACCACTAATTATGTGGTTCAACCTTCACTTTTTTATTTCATTAATTTCTAGATGTGCTTTTGCTCCTCATGTTAAGTCACATGAAATGGAAGGTTGAATATCACAACATGCCTCCTCAGATAAAAAAGGTTTGTACACCCCATATTCTCTGAAATATTTGTTATATTTACATGCAGGGTTGCAAATTTACTTGTAGTCTTTATGTCAATGTGGAGGTTCATCTAAACGCTGTGTTTTCCAACCTGCATTCGCTTACATCATGGTTGATAGAAAATTTTACACCTTTATACCTTTCCTCATTCTCTCCGTTACTGATTCATTTTTTTTTCAAAAGATACAACAAACATGTTATCATTTTGGCATTGCTGGAAGCAATGGATGCACTTTTTTTTTGCATACAAGGATGTCATCAAAGGTTTTGCTTGTCATTTTTTGTTTTCATTGTCTATGTCCACTTGTATGTTTAGATGGACTGTCCGATTTCTAGCTTGTGTTTGTGTTATATTTTATGTGTAGCTTGATTCAATCTATCACCTTTAATTTTCCTTGGTTGAAGCCGACAACCTCCTATTGGTTTCACGTGGGTGACAACAATGCAAGCAAATTTTATTTGTGTTTAATGAATGGTTTCTTTCTTTTTCTTGACACACTCCACACTAATTTTAAATATTCATCCAATTGTTTCCTTTCCTAGAATGGGGAGAGGTTTGAAATGGAAGAATCAAGATGAATTGTAGGTGCAAGATGTACAAAATGGAGGCTCTCCTTTTTCCTCTTTTGATTTGGAATGGGCTACTATTTATATGAACAAGGATAAGGTCCCTGACCTTGTTGTAGCAATTCCTCTTATGAGACTTGATGATTTCATTCATAGTGAAATTTCCATTGAAGGTTTTGAAACTAAATTTGTGTATAAGAAAACAAGAGAACCTACCACCACGTGTCCCCTTAATGAAAAAACTTATGGACAAACAATTTTGTATCAGAGGTTTCTATATTTCGACATTCATTTGTATGGTTGAATGATATTTTACTCGCTCTTGCTTCAACATGATGAGATGATGCTTTTTTCATAGCTACTGGTGTCAATACAGTCCTGTAGACAACAAAGACCAACCTCCACTAGAGAAGAAACCACATAAGACGTTTATACAAATGCGAGGTTGTCAATACCACTTCATGGTAAAGGTTATGAATGGAAAACCCAATGTTTCCTATATTATCTACAAAGAAATATTCCATGTTGATAAAAAAGGTCAATTTTTCCATGGAATTCATGACACAAGTGGAGATAAGTGTTCTATGTTTTCCACTAATCTATTTACAGAGTGAAAAAGCTATATTGAAAGCCTATTGTTGATGGATGTCAGTGTCAATACAATAATGGATAGACACATCAGTGATCCTATCTTATGTGGCATGATGTCAAAGAGAGATCAATTCCTTATAAGAAAGGATGTAATGAATTCCTAGTGAAAGGTGTGTTCTACTCATGCATAGAAACACAAAGTCAATTTGACAAGTATCCTACTGTGGAGTGGACAGGAATTTGACTTCTACTTTCAACAGCTTGATGGGAACAATACACCTTTTTTTATCGAGGTTAAAACTCGATGGATGCTGGATAAGATGGTTAGCCACTCGCACAATTCAATCATCTCGATGGGTTCCATGTTTGCAAATAACAAATATGAGATGAGGCCTTACAAAAATTGACAAATAGTTCTTTGTGTTTTCAATGATCTTGCTAGTTGTAAACCTGACAATGCTCACACTAAGTTGTTCTGTCTATAGTTTCCATTGTATACTCTACTTGTTTTCGACGAGCAACAAAGTGGTGTGCCGGTTGCATGGGTAGTCTCCTCATGAAACAAGATTGAGGACATCTCTGCATGGCTACACATATTGCATGACCATGGAAGAAGAGCCAGACCCGACTAGAGAATCAATGCATTTTTGACCGATGATGTGACTGCAAAAATCCAAGCCATACAGTATGTGCATCCCTTTGTTCATTTGTGTACCTTTCTCATTTTCTATTTATTTTCAATGCCACTTTCTCATGCAAATGAGTAGTAAAAAATATCATTTGTATTGTCTATTAGGGTTGTCTTTCAATGTCGTGTGCTTCTATGCCTTTGGCATGTCAAAAGGGCTTGGATGAAGAATGTATATAAGTACGTAACCAAGGAAAGGGCAATGTACATCTTCCGTAGTCTTGGCACAATCATGATGGCAATTGGTGACAGTGAAGATACCGTCACTTAGCTATTAAACTCTTTCTTTCAGGAGTTCAATGATCATCCTCGATTCTTAGAGTACTTCAACAAGACCTGGTGTGAAAGAGAATGTTGAATTGGTGAGTTGACAATTTCTGTCACCTCATAGGATTCGTACCATTCAAATTATTTGATGTTGCCTCTAATACATTGTGGTTTAATTGACTATTGGATTATTTTTTTTGCAGCCATGTGGGAAAAAAATTGCAGACTATTCCCACATGCCAACTAGGATATGAATGCATCCATTGAGTAGTACCATTGTGCACTCAAAACTCGGTACTTGTGTGATCATTCTAAAAAATGCACTAGGAGAATGGACTATTTGTATTACACACTTGTGTATAAAATGGAACCATTCTATAGGAAAAAAGGAAAAGTTGCAGCATTATGGTTTTTTGACGAACCAAAAGTGTTTAAATATGCAATCTAGTTTGGAGCAGGCCAAGGCAATTTCAGACGATCACTATATTCCCAATGAAACAAATCCTGGAAGGTACTGGGTGAAAATTCAAAGTAGGTTTGACCACTACCTTGTTCAGAAATTTAGGGAGCACCTTTTTGTTTGTGACTACACTTGGAGTTTGTAGGAACACTTGCAAACATGTCTTGAAGGTTGCTGAATTGATTAAAAGATCATCTTCCGTTGAAGGGGTGGTCCACCGTAAGTGAATTTCAATTCAAATTACGTTACTTTATGGGAGTCAATTGTGTTTTGTATTTTCTACTGCCTAATATAAGTTTATTCTATGTGGTCATTTATACAGGGGGGGGAGGGTGAACCAATTGATAGAGGGATAGATTTGAACAAGACATTATCATAGGGGGGCATAGAAGAAAACAATCCTAATGTTCTAACCCCTACACAAGCTCCTTATATTACTCATGTGTATGATGAACATGTGGTCAAAATGTCTCTTTGGAATGACACAAAAAAACTCTTGAACAAAGTGATGCATACACTGCCACAATGTCTACAACAAGTGCAATCATACATAGAATGTGTGGAGAGGTTTCTACAGGACCTACAACAATCAAATGCATTGCCATTTGAATTCATTCCTAATCCTGATGAAGCTGCAACTAGCACCATTCACATGTGTCCATGGTTTAGTGCAAGAAGAGATCATCGTCAATGTGCAACCCGACGTACGAAGCCTGTCATAGAATAGTCAGATCACTAAAGCCCTCTGGATGACTCCTTTTCCTTCTTTGCAAACAATAACTTGAACGTGAATGCCAATATGCAATGTGAGACTTCAGGCACATCAGCTATGGATGCCGTAGAGGATACAACATCTAATACGGGTGACTATGATAAAACCCATTTCAATTTCTATATTGTAATAGGAAATGGTATTGCAGATTTCTTTTTTCCAGTATATGCTTGTATGACGTCATAAGTTTCATGATTTCTTTTTTTTCTTTTTTTATTCACTTCAACATTCCAATCTAGGGAAAGGAGTCCTCGCCGGTGACTGTCTTTTGCGAGTGTAAACCAAATGGAAGGTATGGTTCAAATTTAATAACTATGTGTACGTAAGTCCAATTTTTGGTATGACCTTATGCAATACTATGCTTCCTTATAAAAATTTGGCTACAATGATAGGCTGATGTCGGCCAATGTGCCTTCACTCTGCTACTTCTTCAAGACTTACTAAGGATTGCACAAGCATAGTTCAGTGAACCTTCATCTGTAGGTAAGAATATTTGGTTTTTTTACTTAGTTCCATGAGTGGGAAATCCATTTGAGGTATTTAGAAGAGGTTGAATCAAATTCAGAAGTGTAAAGAGCAAGAAATTCAAAATATGCTTGTGAACCCTTAAAAAGGGGTTCTGAGAGTCTTGTGAGGTTTTAGACCTCCATCCCACCGATGCAGGTTTAGACGAATGGTGGGATAGATTGTTTAGGGTGTAATTAGGATTTTTTAAGAAGTTTGTGTGTTGAATCATGCAGGGGAAGCAAAGCATTCAATGTTTGGTTGTTGATCTTCAGAAAATACAAAAGTTTTCCATTGAAAATGGATGGCTACAAGTTGGTAATTAAGGAAAGTGCATTCAATGGGGCTGAAATTTTGTTCCTAAAGAATGGGAAGACATTTCCAAACATGTTTCATGTGGTGGTAGAGAATGGGAAGGTTTCAAATACACTATTTTATTAAACACTCATTTGTTAGAGCTTGTTTTGTTCATAAAGTAAGGGTTTAGTAGATCAGCGTTTGCTTGAGCCTTTCTATTCCTAAAATTTGATGATTCCTAAGCTTCGAGACTTGTTAAAAGACTGTTTGAAGTCATTAGGTGTTTTGATGATGATTTAAGACCTAATCCTTTGTAAATTTGGGCTAATTGAGTGCATTTCCAGCGATATAGTCATGTTTTCAAACATTCTTTTCAAAACAATGGCATCTAAATTTGTGATATGTTAAAATTGGCACAAATGGGTTTCTGGAACAACAAATAGCTTATGGGTTTTCAATGTAGTTTGGATGGAATGCCTACTTTTTCCAAGTTGCAATGCTACTAGGGTTGGAGTCTTGGATGCATTAAATTATGAATCTGGTAAAATAAAGTTGGGAGGAAGAATATTTGGATTGTTACTGTCATAGTAAGGTTGGTTAAAGGTATTTCAAGGCTTGGTAAGGGTTTCCAAGTAAGAATTAGTGATGTGTCACCTTTTGTCTTATGGAAAACAAGGTGTTATGAAGGGTAAATTGGGCTTGTTGAATGTACGGATTGGTTCAAGATATTTTAATCAGGTTTTGGTTTTTGATTCAGTCAATGAAATGGTAATGAATGTATTTCAAGGTCTGTGGAGAGCTTTAAAGCAAGTTTGGCTGATTGGTTGTCTTAATTGCCTTGTTTGGAATATTGTTGGAAAGAGAAGTTATTTGGTGAATGCTGGTAGTGATGAGTTCTCTAATCAGGTTTATGCTATGGTTCAGTCAGTTTGATGAAGGTTAAGATGTATTTGAATTTTCTAAAGGTGTAGAATGTTGATTTGGTGAAATTGATGAATTTTGATGAAAAGATAAGTAAGTTTGGTGGTTTATGTTCTCAGTTGTTGTTTGGGTCTGCAGACCTATTTGCTCAATTTTACACACCAATAACTTAATCACCCAACTCTTGACACTTTCAAACACCCTTTACACCCAACTCAAACATACTACAAAACTTCAATAGGTTCTTTTGGAACAAACACTTCAAACTAGCTCTTTTTCGCTGTCCTAGACCCCAAAATAGGCCTATTTTACAAAGAGACTCATATTTTAACTCTTCCAAAACCTATAATTTCAATGGGGAAGCATTAACAGGTCATCAAAACCACCAAATCCACAAATAATTTTGGAAGATACTCTTCCCAAGACACTATTTCACTAAACCCTCATTTTGAGCCATTTTCATGAGGTTTTTATGGAAGTCAATGTTCCCAAGCTTCCCTCTCTCCAAAAACTCTTCAAAAATGACTATTTAAGCCTGAAAAAATTTAATCTAACCTTAAAATTTTCTTCCCCCAAGTCTCATGGACATTCACTTACTAAAACCACCATATTTCACCTAAAACCACTCATTCTTGCCATGCATGGCAACACACAAAATCACCTACAACACCTTCCCAGCTCTTCCAAACTCACAATTTTTTTTTTCAAACCTATTAGCAACTACCATGTCCATTCCATTGAGCTACAACTCATACAATAGATGAAACAACCATTTTTACAATATGAAGGTCTTTAAACCCTTAAATCTGGTTATAGACCCGTAGGCAGTCTTTTTTCTCTCAGATGCGTAAATCTCAGTGAATATTCACAAGAATGGAACAAAAATAACCTTATTTATTTCCTTCACCAGATAAAGTCAACCTTTGAGAAATATAGCACCTGTACAACTTTCTACAAAGTCAGGAAAAGTGCAGATTTGAGTGTAAAATACAAAAATCTCAAGCAAGAACATAGTTTTTCATTGAAGTTTTTCAATATTATTCTAGTATCTTCTGTTACAAACAACTAAAAGGAATTTAAAAATGAATTAAAAATATTTACCATGTAAAATTCTAACTAACTCCATTGGTTACATTATGGAGACCCACTATCTATACCTGAATCATGCAAACTAGCTGACAATAAATGCAAGATTTTGCATGCTTTACAATTTTAGCACTAATGACCCCACTAACCTATGTATTTTTGAGTTCCTTTCATTAATGATTGTAAAATCCTTCAAGAATATTTTTTTAAGTGTATTCCATGCTATTGAAACTATGGGGAAGGACATAGAGTTACTTTTAGTTGTGGGTGTCTATGTTGACAAGTTTGATCAATCTCAAGAAGTCTAAACAAGCATAAATTGCAAAACACTAATCCATTTTTATTAGTGTTGTTACAAAAAAGAGTTATCCTATCTTTTGATATGTGTTTAAACATATTAAGGGGCATCTAAATATATGTGTGTAATTTAGTTTGATGATTTGGTTCAAAATATACAGTTTGATAGACCTTATTGTAGGGCTACCAACCTAGGACAATATTTCTATAGTGTGGAATCTTCTACTTGGAACGGTTATTAGATCATGGTGAGTAGATCTAAAAGGGTGGTGTTTGAATGTTTGGTTGTGAGGATTTAAGTCTGTTGAGACTGAAACTAAAAGTTTCCTTATGATTGAAAGGTGTTTTGAAAGGTGGTTTCCTAGAAAAGTCAATTGAGGGAAACCCATTGTCGTGAAAAATGTTTACAGTAGATTAAGTTTGAGGAATTTATATCTTTGAACCCCTTAGCACTACATCAGTAGTTATGCAATGTGAAGTAACTACATAACAACTTAGGTTGACTTCGTAAAAAACTATATTGTAATTGGAAATTTGTCATCTATTAGCATCTAGTTTTTAGTTATGCAATGTGAAGTAACGCTTCGAGTTAGAAAGATGTGCAATGCAATGAATGTAATCAGTGATGTGATCTCTATGGCTCAGTGAATGAGTTTTATAGGTTAGTTTTTGTTGTTGGGATGATGCTTTTCTGAAGGGAGAAAGGAATTAGGGGGTTTGAGATGTTGTCCATGTAGATTGTGAGTGGAAAAGAGCATGAAAAGTGAGGTTTAAGGTTAGGGTTTGATCAAAAAGGTGAGGCTAGTGATATCCCTTGTTCTTTTAAGCATGTACAGGCCTAAATAAAGGTTTTTGAGTTGGTTTCAAGGTTTGAGAAGGAGTGGAATATAGTTTTCCAAGTTACCCTCATGTGAATGGCTTGAAACAAGGGTTTCATGAATAGGCATTTGGGAAAGTGAGTCTCTACAAACCAAGGGTGGATTTGGTGGTTTTGAGGGCTGGTGAGTGCTGGCCTATTGGTTTCCTAGGCTGTTTGTATGATTAGAGTGGCATCTCTTTGTAAATTTGGCCTAATTGGCCTTGTGGACAATGTTATTTCTTGTTTTTGTGCAAGTTGTTCCAAAAGAGTCGTATGTGGGTTTGAAGTATGTTGAGGGGGACTGAAATGGGTATCTAGAATGATGATTATTTGCAGGGGTTGTTAAGAGTTTCAAAAAGTTAAGTTGAAAATTTTGGGTCTGCTGACCTACAACCAAAAACATTCTTTTGTTATATCCTGCACAAAATAAGAAGTGAGTCACAACCCAGTCTATCTTCCATCCTACACTTGTTATGTACATTTTTTGTTCATAACATATGAACAAATATTGAAATGAAGTGTTTTGTTGAAAGTAAGGGTTCTCATAAAACAAGAAAGTGAACTTCAAAACATTGTTCTATTACAATCTACATAAAGTAAGAAGTAAGTCACAACCTAGTGTGTTTTCCATCATGCAACTATTATGTGAATTTTTTGTTCGAAACATATGAACATATATTGAAATGAAATGTTTGGTGAAAGTAGGGGTTTCCATAAAAGAATAAGGTGAGCTTGAAAAAATTATTTTGTTACAGTCTACATAAAATAAGAAGTGAGTCACAACCAGTGTGTTTTCCGTCATGCAACTATTATGTGCATTTTTTGTTTGAAACATATGAACAAATATTGAAATGGAAAGTTTGGTGAAAGTAGGGGTTTCCATAAAAGAATAAGGAAAACTTGAAAATATTTTTTTGTTACAGTCTGCATAAAATAAGAAGTGAGTCACAACCTAGTGTGTTTTCCGTCATGCAACTGTTATGTGCATTTTCTGTTTGAAAAATATGAGCAAATATTGAAATGGAATGTTTGGTGAAAGTAAGGGTTGCCATAAAAGAATAAGGTGAACTTGAAAACATTGTTTTGTTACAGTTTGCATCAAATAAGAAGTGAGTCACAACCCACTGTGTTTTCCATTGTGCAACTGTTATGTGCATTTTCTATTGGAAACATATGAACAAATATTGAAATGGAATGTTTAGTGAATGTAAGGGTTGTCATCTATCAGCATCTTATTTTTAGTTATGCAATGTGAAGTAATTCTTTGAGTTAGAAAGATGTGCAATACAATGAATGTAATCAACAATATGAATATAAACTATAAAAATATATTTTCTATAATTCATTAGTTAAACTCATTTGATTGCAACAAATATAATTCTCACATTGTTTTCCATTCTCAAAAACATAGTGTCCCTACACAGTTAGTTTGTTATGAAAAGTTTTGTTTCACTTTGATTTTTTTTAGCAACTGTTTTGTGCAGTCCAAATGTCCTTTCTTTCTTTCTTCATGTGAATGAAACAAATAAAATGCTCACATTATTTTCACTATTCGAAAACAAACTATCCCCTTTCACCTATTTCATCATTAAAATGTTTATGTTTCCTACAGTCCAAGAATGTAATGAAGCCAACATTCAAAGTGCGTTTCTAATTAGATAATGTTATTATATCTGCTAAAACTTTTGTTGTCTTTCCTTTCAGGCATTGTTGTTCCTGTTGTTCCAATCGTACATTGCCATATGCCCATTGGAGATATTGCGCATGTTGCTTTGTTAAGTTCCAAACAATAGGTACAATCTCTTTAGTGCAAACATTATCTATATCTTCCACTTTTCTTGCTTCTTTTTCATTGTTTCCATTGCATTGAAAATGTCTTTCTAATTAGAGAATGCAGGTGTACCTTCTGAAAAAGTTGTTTTGTCTTTCATTTCAGGCATTTCAGTACCTACTGCTACAGTTCTATAGAATATGTCACACAGTTCATGAACATGGGTGGCTAGTTGGTTGACCAAATACCACCTGTATCTTCCATGCACTATTCTTCCTCGAATTGAGGAATTGAGCCTCTCGTACAGGTTGCGGGAAAATATGTTAAGGAGAATTAATAGAAAAGGGTCAAACCTCATAGATTTTAACTATGATAATTATGCTGACTTCTTTAACAACGTCTTTGGTGTATGGTAAAAAATGGGCATGGATGTTCAATATTACAATCTAGAAATAGAGATTGTAAATTTTTGTGATTGGCCAATGTCTCTCTACTAAAAAATTTGAGACCTTTTCCTAGTTGGATGCATTTGGAAGGTGTGCATCAAAAAAATAGTTATCATACGCAAGCACAATCTTACGGACCAACTGAGCATGAGGTTTATGAGATTACTCAAGGGTGAATATCTAATTAGTAATCACATGGGTCATGTGGAGGAATGGTTGCTAGCCGTGTTCAAATTCAACCACATTGTCAGGTTTGAGATCCACCATGCCAGGCCCTCATTTAGGCTGCTACATGTGAATTACGGGGTGCCAATGTTGTATGTTGTCAATTCTACCTTGACAATCAGAGTGCACCAAATCCTTCCAGATGCTAAGAATGCAAAGATTATACCTATTCGTAAATGGTTGACATAGCTCTCAGTTGTAGCAATATTAAATGTGGATTGTAATTTTCTTTAGATTCTTTAATATTGACTTGAAATATTTTTACATTTCACTATGTGATGAGAATTGTTGTTATAACATATGAAGGTGAACTTGAATACAGTGTTTTGTTACAGTCTGCATAATGGAAATTGTTGTCTTTGAAGAAGAATTGAGAAGTGAGGGACAACCCTATGTGTTTTCCATTCTGCAACTTTTCTTGTGCATCTTCTCTTCCAAACGTATAAGGATATTGAAATGGAATGTTTGTGAAAGTAATGGGTTGTTGTAAAATATGAAGGTGAACTTGAATACCGTGTTTTGTTACAGTCTGCATAATAGAAACTGTTGTCTTTGAAGAAGAATTGAGAAGTGAGGGACAACCCTGTGTGTTTTCCATTCTGTAACTTGTTTTGTGCATCTTGTCTTCCAAAAATATAAGGATATTGAAATGGAATGTTTTGATGCAATGAAAAGGAAGAAACCATTACTCACATGATTACAAATTTTACAATCAGGGACTCAATCCCTTCTATTCCTTCAAGTTCACAAGAAATCTACACAAAAGAATGACTTCTACAAAGGCACAAAACTAAGGTTTCACTTTCTCTAACCAAAACAAACTTAATAATCTTCTTCAAACTCATTAGAGACTCAATATCACCCAAATCATCCAATATCAGGACCTTTATTCATCATCTTAATTCCTTTTCTCTTAAATATGTCTTTAAGCTAGTAACACTCCAAATATGAACTATCAGAGAAATATCTCAATGCAAAACTTATCTTCAGGCTATAACTATATTTTTAGATACATTTTAAGGGTTTTCAAAACATATCAAAAGATCTCTATTGGTTACTTTGAGAAAAGATGCTCAAATCAAGACTATACCATCCAAATTAGGTCTAATTAGGCCTGTGAAACACTAGGGCTTATTGATTTAGTCATCTCCAAACTCATTTTCCCTTAACCAATGCTTGGAACATGCTAAATTGGACCTACTCATGCTTATTAGTCCATCAAACATCCATTTCCTTGAGTGATTCACCAAACCCTAGGTCTGTATTACATAATAGTTCCTAAGAACTCTATTTTCTCAGACAATTATAGTCATAAAGATAAGGTTTGTTGCAAGTAATGGGTTGTTCCTTATAGACATCCATTTCCTTAGAGCTCTGTTCCTTAACTGTTCCTTATCTTCCAAACATATAAGGATATTGAAATGGAATGTTTGCTGCAAGTAATGGGTTGTTATAAAATATGAAGGTGAACTTGAATACACTGTTTTCTTACCGTTGGAATATCCTAAAAATTGGTGAGAGGAATGTTTGATGAGTATTCTAAATGATTTCAAGGTTACAGAGCATGGTAAGTTGGTTTTGGGTAGGTATCATGAAGCCCAAGGTCTGGAAAATGGGTACAATCTA
>VDFB02256148.1:0-47064 GCA_007258455.2 Sequoia sempervirens | reverse complement strand
TGTTATTTGTCATTGCATCTAGTGTTGGTGATGAATATAGGCCCTAAGTGTGGCCTCATTGTAAAGAGATTTGTTGCCATCTTTTATATGTATAAGAGAGATATTTGTTGCTAGGTTTTTCTCCCTCAAGTGGAGGGTTTTCCCAAGGTATATGTTGTGTCTTTATGTCTAATTTTGAATTAAATTTCTAAGTTTTATATTTGATCATAAAAACTAACATGGTATTAGAGCGGGTATAAGAAAGATCATGATTATATTTCTTCAAGCAGTGTTATTCTCTATTCGTATTCTCATCTTTGATTTCATATATCCTATCATCAAGATGGTGAATGGACTTAAGATCAAGGATAAACTTGAGGGAGCATCTAACTTCACATCTTGGAGATTCAGACTCATGCTCGCCTTGGAAGAAAATGAGTTAGCACCATACATGGAGGGAAATTTTTTTGAACTATCAGATGAGAATGAGAAGCTACAATGGAAGAGAAATGGCACTAAGTAAAAAAAAAAGATGTTGGAGGATTCTGTGAAAGACCACATTGTGCCAACTATCTCCAAGTTGAAAACAGCAAGAGACATGTTCAAGACTTTGGAGGGGATGTATGAGATCAACAACACAAGTCGAGATCTTGCATTAAAGAAACAACTTCATCATGTCAAGATGGAAAAAGGAGAATCTTTCATCTCATACTTCATGAAGATTTCCAAGTTGAGAGATTAGCTCTCCACTATTGGTCATATTGTTGATGACAAGGATTTGACCATGTTGGCTCTTAATGGTCTTCCTTCATCATGGGAGTCATACATTGAAGGCATCAGTGTGAGATCAAAACTTCCTAAGTTTGATCGATTGAGAGCAGATTGTATTCAAGAAGAATCAAGGTTGGCAGCGAGAGGCATTGGTCAAAGCTCTACAAATGAAGATATTCATGTTCTTTCCACTCAATCCTTGAAGAAGAAAGGAAAAGCAGGGAAGAAACGATACTTCAAGAGGAATAGAGATAAAGGTTCAGATGGTGCTCTTGCATCAAAGAAGAAGAAGAAGGACCTATCTCGCATTCAATGTTTTAGGTGTGACAAGTTTGGTCACTATGCGAAGGATTGTCCAACCTGATCTAAGCAGCAAGCTACTTTTGCAAATGTGGATGAGATCTCTCCACATAATGATTCAAGTGGTTTTCTATTCTATTTTTCCTTATTGAGCAATGTGCCTATTAACAACAATACTTGGTTAATTGATAGTGGTGCCTCTCGCCACATCACCGGATTTAGAGAGCATCTATTTGATTTGGTGGAGAGATATTCTAGTGTTCAAGTCATTATTGGAGATGATGCTAGTTATTCTGTGAAAGGAGTTGGGACCTCCTCTCTTCACTTGGATTCTAACATTTCCTTGCAGTTGAGTGATGTTCTATTTGTTTCGAGTATCAAACGAAACCTTGTTTCTATCTTAGCCTTGGAGGACAAGGGGTACCAAGTTGCATTTTTAGAAAGTAAAGTTCTTGCATGGCCAAAGAACTCAAATATCAAGACTGCTCGGGTGATTGGAGTTCGACATGAGAGCATCTAGAGACTTCACACCCATCCATTTCAAGCTTTATTGCATGATTCATCAAGTTCATGTGAACTTTGGCATAGAAGATTGGCTCACCTTCACTTTCGAGCACTACCTACCATGGAGAAGATGGTTACGAGCCTTCTAAAACTCAACCAGGAGCATGAAGGCACTTGCAGAGGTTGTACATTGGGTAAGAATACTAAAGGTCCATTTCATAGTAGTGAAAGTAGATGTAAATGTATTCTAGATCTTATTCATTCTAATTTATGTGGTCCAATGTTTGTTTCTTCTTTGAGTGGTTTCTTGTATTATATTATTTTTATTGATGACTACTCTAGAAAGACTTGGATTTATTTCTTGAAATCTAAATAATCTGAAGAAGGATTAGAAAGGTTCAAACAATTTAAAGCTCAGGTAGAGAACTTATCCAGGAAGAGGATAAAAGTTCTAAGATCCATCAACAGAGGAGAGTACATTTCTCAAAGCTTCTGTAACTTTTTCATTGAAGCTAGGATTAAGAGGGAGTTTTGTGTCCCTTACAATCCTCAATAGAATAGTGTTGCAGAAAGGAAGAAAAGATCTATTGTAGAAGCAGCTAAAGCCATGATTCATGACCAAGATTTGCAAACCTTCCTTTGGGCTGAAGCATCTAGGACAACTGTTTACGTTCATAATAGAATCCCTCACCGCATTTTGGAGAACATGACACCCGAAGAAGCATTCGCAGGGGTGAAACCAAAAGTAAGTCATTTGAGGATCTTTGGTTGTCCAGTGTATGTTCATGTACTAAAAGATAAAAGGACAAAGTTGGAACCTTCTAACAAGAAGGGGATATTTGTAGGCTACAATGAGTCTTCAAAAGCTTACAAAATATACATTCCAGGCTAGAAGTTGATTGAGATCAGTAGGGATGTTACATTTGAAGAGGATGTTGCATTTAGGAGATTCAAGGGCATGCACATGGAGATAGACAATGAAGATCAAGAGTCTCCTCAGGATATGGAAGTTGACCATACTCCTGAGATTCAAAGGGAGGCTACTAATCCTAAAGAAGATGATGATCCAGTTGAGCCTTTGGAACCTACTAATGGGCCTACAGACATTGTGCTTGATCGTAAGAGACCTCTTTGGGCCAGAAAAAAAATGTAGGAGGCATAAAGGTTTGCAGACCCAAGAGGAAGCTTCAGAGAAAGCAAGAGACCTCATAAGTTTTCAAGCTATGTTGCTTTGATGAGTCAAATCATTTAGTCAAAGCCTTCCAATGTTGAGGAAGCTACTAGTTAGCAAGTTTGGAGAGATGCTATAGCTGAAGAGTAACAATCCATTCTCAAGAATGATGTGTGGGACATCATACATAGACCTAAAGGGAAATTTTTTGTTTCTTCTAAGTGGCTTTTCAAGATCAAGCATGCGGCTGATGGGAGAATTGAGAAGTACAAGGCTAGGTTAGTGGCTAGAGGATTCTCTCAGAAAGAGGGAGTTGACTATGAGGAAACCTTTGCTCCAATTGCTCATTATACATTCGTTAGGACCATCATTGCTATTGCAGCATCTAAAGGATGGAAGATTCACTAGATAGACGTGAAGACAATATTTCTGAATGGTGTAATCAAGGAATAGGTATATATTGAGAAACTTGATGGCTTTGAGGTGCATGGGAAGGAGTCTCATGTTTGTAGGCTGAAGAAGGCTTTGTATGGCCTTAAGCAGGCTCCTCATGCTTGGTATGAAAGAATTGATCATTACCTATTAAGCTTGGGCTTCTCCAAGAACGATGTTGATTCAAACCTGTATTTCAAGGTAATTGATGGTGAAGCATTAATCTTGGTTCTCTATGTTGATGATTTAATTCTTACTGGAGAAGATCACCCCATTATCAAATGCAAGAAGGAGCTAGCTTCTGAATTTGAAATGAAGGATCTTGGTCTCATGCACTACTTCCTTGGCTTAGAAGTATGGAAGAATCCTGATGAGATCATTCTAAGTCAAGGGAATTATACAATTGATATTATGAAGAGATTTGATATGATGGATTGCAAATCCATGTCTATGCCTATTGAGACCAACTTGCATAAGTTGAAAGAGGCTGCAGCTAGTTCAGATCTAGTGGATCCCATGATGTACAGGCAGTTGATTGGATCTTCGATGTATCTAGTCAATACTAGACTAGATATTTGCTATGCAGTGAGTGCATTTAGTCAGTTCATATGTGAACCAAGGAAAATGCATCTAGTTGCAGCAAAGCATATCCTGAAATACTTGTGTGGCACAGTTGGGTATGGCTTGAGATATTCTTCTGGTGTGGACTTGAAGCTACATGGATATACTAATTCTGATTGGGTAGGGTGTGTTACTGATCAGAAGATTACCTCTGGATGTTGCTTCAATTTTGGGTCTATGATAATATCCTAGTGTAGTAGGAAGTAGTCTTCAGTGGCACTAAGCATAGTAGAGGCCAAGTATATTGCAGCTTGTGTGGTAGCTCAAGAAGTAGTGTGGCTTTGGAAGCTCCTTGTAGGATTGTTTGAACAATCAATGGATCCAACTATCATTCATTGTGATAATCAAAGTTGTGTGAATCTTTTTGTCAATTCAGTGTTCCACGATAGAACCAAACATGTTGAAATACCACTATATCAGAGATACGGTATTGAGGAAAGTGATCTAGTTGAAGTACATCGGCACTAATGAGCAAACGACAGAAATTATCACCAAGCCTCTCTCAATGATAAAGTTTGTGTACTTTCAAGAAAAGCTTGGTATGGTGGAGAATGAAGCCCTAGCTGAGAGGGAGTCTCAGTATCAGTGATCTTCTTTAATTCATTTCTCTCTGTGAGAGGGATTTGAGGTGCAAGCCCTTGTAAATGAATTTCTCTCTGCAAGAGAGATTTGAGGTGAAAGCCTTTGTTTCCACCCTCTGGGAGTAGCCATGGTGGATGGAATGTGTGTGACTCCATGACAACATCACGTGACAAAGTCTGTGATTATTTTCTTGTACTTGTTCCTTTCACCCTCTAGGAGTAGCCATGGTGAATGTCATGATGAGGTGAAATCATCACATTGAGTGATGAGAACTTGTGCATACCACATATGGGAGTAGCCATGGTGGTTGATATCATGATGAGGTGATATGCTACTTTTACCATACATGGGAGTAGCCATGATGGTTGATATCACGATGAGGTGATATGATCCTTTTGCACATATGGGAGTAGCCATGGTGGTTGACATCACGATGAGGTGATGTGTCTTGTATAGCTGGAAGAATTCCTCCCTAACTGAGAGGGAGTGTTGATGTTATAGCAGCTTCGGGCTCATCCTTCCAGCCACGAGTCAAGACATAAAATTGCATATAGCCTATCGGCTATTTATTTTATTGATATAATTAAGTGAAGAGGCACTTCACTTGACAACAATATAAATTCTAATTGGGTTGACCTTCCTTGTAATTCGCATTTATCAATTGTAATTATATTCTTTGTATTATGGCCGACCTTGTACATGAAGAGGTGCGACCTCTCTCACAATTGTATTTATACAAGGTCATTTCCATTTCATTTGACATCAAGCAAGTTTGATTCCTTCTCTCATTAAAGTGCAAATTCCTTCAAGAGCAATTTGTGAATTTTCCCTAAGTGCAGATTTGAAGTTCAAGGAAGTGTAGATTATTATCTGTCATTGCATCTAGTGTTGGTGTTGAATATAGGCCTTGAGTGTGGCCTCATTGTAAAGATATTTTTTTCCATCTTTTATATATATAAGAGAGATATTTGTTGCTGGGTTTTTCTCCCTCAAGTGGAGGGTTTTCCCAGTGTATATGTTGTGTCTTTGTATCTGATTTTGAATTAAATTTATGAGTTTTATATCTGATCATAAAAACTAACAGCCAACATATCCATATTCTTCCTCATCATTCCCATATCATGTCCTTCACAAATCAATGCAACTTGTGAAATTACTTCATTTGTTTCTTTCCTCTAATCCTGTAGGGTTTTAATGTTACTATTATCTTTTAGCATGGAAGGGAGGGGACCATGATGTGTCTCATGAAAATTCTTGAGTAGCTCCCTTATCTTTGCCTCCAAAGACTATCTTTTCTCTGAAATCCTGAATGACATTCACAATCTGGATGGTAGGCTTGAGTTTATAAGGCTTGTTTGTATCATTCTTGACTCCCACAACCATCATTCTCAACTCATGTAGCCTAGGGATCCATGTTTCCATAAGGGGAATAGCTACCTCTTTATTAATATCAAAATTGTTTATAGTATTCTTCATGGAAGAATAATTATCATGAATGCTAATTAATCTATTTTCCACTCCTCTATTTAGATGCTCCAAAACTACAGTGACAATTTTAATATTACTGATAAATATTTCCCTGTCATGGTTGTCACACTCGTCTTTATACTCTTGTAGTTGTTCAAGTAGCTCTTCCTTGATGGCACCCTCTTCTACTTGTGGTGCCTCTAATGTATCTCACTCTTTCACTGAAATGGGCATAGTTCCCATATTGTAGGGCACAATTTCCCATGATGAACTTGTTGGAGTTGTTGAAACAACAGGTGTTGGTTCATATGCAAAAGTGGGTTTGCAAATTCTGCAATTTCTCTTTTAATAGTGCCAATTCAGTTTGTAGCTACATAGTGTGTTGCTAATTCTTTCCATATTCAACCAACAAATCATAATATTTCTTTCTGAATTGCTCTTTCTCTACAGTCACTAATAGCACTGTTGCCTTTGTGAATTGTGCCACATTTACTAACATTGTTGTAGCTTCAATAGCTGATCCATCAAATACCCTCTTTATTATCAGACCTCCCCTATAATCTAAAGCAGACTCTGCAATATCAGGCTTCTTTGTGTTGGGGGCTAAGGCCCATATGGCTAGTGTATCTCACTGCTCACTGGATGTAGATCCTTGCAATTCCATGGTGGCTTCCTCTTCAAAATTGTAAAGGGGTCTGTCACATCTTCTTATTGTATTAAAAGAAAATGCAGAGGCTAAGTCCCATTTTGGAAATAGCAAGACACCACTCTTCCTCACTATCTCTTTGTCATCAAATGTAGTCATTCCTTGAAATTTTTCTTTCATTTCTTTTAGAACCTATGCTTGAATCGTTGCATCAGGTAACTTTGGTTGGAGACTTCTTTTCAATGCAATATTTTTGACATATTCATCCTTCATAGCTCTATAGGAAAACTCCATGAAAGCCTTAGATTTCACAAAAGAATCATCATCAAGGAATTTTGTACATGCCCCAATCCTAACATCATCAATATTATTTATTCCAGTAAGGTCAACTTTGCTCAACCTTAAACCCAACTGTTGTGGCACTATTTCTCTTGGTGGAGGGGGAATTTCCTGTTGCGTCTCTTCTTCTAATACCTAGATTTCATCATCAGAATCATCTTCATAATCCACCAAGCCAATATGTTCAACACTTTTCTTCTTTTGAGATGGTAGCTTTGGTGGTGATGAATGCCTAGGTGGGGAGCCAATTTCAACAATCTCAGGTCCCATCAACCTAGGGGGAGACGGTGGTGGCATCTTTCATACTATAGAGGCTCTTTTCTCCTCTTGCTAAGAAGAGGTAGTAGTTGCACCCTTTATCTTTGCTTTATTCTTCCTTGTAAAAACAATCATTTTTTGTTCTTTCGGAGGTTGGTATTTTGACCCCTCCATAACAAGGATCACTCCTCCACCTCGTTCTTCTTCAATAGGGGCTTTCCCTTTATCCTAAATTATCTTCTCACCTTTTAGGTGACCAACCACTATCTCAAAATTCTGGAACATATATTTTATTCTCTGCATCTCATTGGGAATTTCAGTTAGAGCAATGGATTCTAGATCCTTCTCCCTTATTTTCCTCTACATTTTTTCAAAATCTTTCCACTTTTATTTTCTATCTTCTTGCTTTAAAAGATCAAAAATGTTTCTGATCACATCCTCAGGGAAATGAAAGTGATGGGTAAACTTGGAACTCGTATTTCTTATCTTTAACCAAGCCATAAACCTTCAGGATCATGGGTCCTTACTCCCGCTCTCCTCATGCCCAAAGGCTTGAGTATGTCATTTATTTTATCCCATCCTCCTTTGATCAACACAAAAATAGAAAAGCATATCTATGAAGGAAAGAAGGTTCCCTTCTCCTGATCTTTCAAATGTCTATTTTCCACATCTCCAAGATGCCACATCACTTCAAGAAATCCAATTCTTTCTGGTACATCCTTAGGCAATAAGTGGGGTGAGATATATGTACCATATACTCTCAAAATTGTATAACTAGGATGAGGAATAATGTCTCCCTAGTTGTGATCAATACCTTGTTCAGGTCTCCTATCCTTGGTCCTCAAGAAATCATGCAAGGCCTTGGGTATCCTTGGCATGTTCATAACCATAACTCTCCTCAACTTGGAGGCAAATAGATTCTCAAAGACTACATAATCAGTTTTTTTGTCATCCTTGTCTAGGATAGTAGTCCAACATTGGATGGGAAATTCCAAGTCACCCTCCATCCTTTCCAGTGTCATATCTATACCAAAATAACTTGCACCCTTGAACACAAGCATATGCATAAACAATGAGTACCAACTAAATTTAACACCAACCTCTCCCTTCTTTAACCTCACCAAACCTTCATGAATTCTTTCTACAAGGTACCCTCCATAATCATATAATGTGCAATAATTTGGGTGTTGAATATATGATGCCATGTACATCCAAGCCATGGGCATACGTGTGACTGGGTCATAACCAATGATTTGGAAGATGGAATAGAAATTATTTTGAAAATAGGGCACAAAATAGCTAACTGGGTAGGGCTCCTTGTCCAATGGACCCAATGTAATCCTTCATCCCTCAATAGATGCCAGATATTTTGATAATATTGAGATATTAAATGAGTATCTAACCCTTTCATATTCTACCCTAAGAACTTTCTCATCAATTGGAACCATGTCCTCACTACATTCTACGAGCTTGAAAATTCCTGCAATCTCTTCCCTTGTGACTTTGACCATATCAACTCCATCAAAATCTCTCATAGTCCTTGTGATTGGATCATAGTTGGTGGCCAATGCTTTCAATAAGTCAATGTCCATATAGACATTTGGCACAACTAAATTTCCCAAATCTAGATTCCATGGGTTGCCTACTAGAATACCACAGTTTTTATTCCCAAACTAGCCACTGAAAAATTTCCATCTAGTGAAAGGAAATGTAGTGTCCCTAATTGCACTCTACTTGTCAATCAACCCTTCTACAACTTGTGCACCACGGAACAATGGCTAACCCTTAGATTTTTCTGAGGTAAAGAGTTATAATTTCTCAATTAGGTCTTGGACTATGGATCTAAGAAGAATTTTTGAGCTAGAGGCTTCTCCTTCAATGAAATAAGGGTTTACAGGTTAGGGTTTCCTTCAATGAAATAAGGGTTTACAGGTTGGGTATGGTTTGACACATAGGAAATCATAATTCAATGATAATAATCATTCAAATTGAATTTCAAACCTTACAAAGAAATGAAGGA
The DNA here is from genome assembly GCA_007258455.2 of Sequoia sempervirens. Taxonomy (NCBI): domain Eukaryota; kingdom Viridiplantae; phylum Streptophyta; class Pinopsida; order Cupressales; family Cupressaceae; genus Sequoia; species Sequoia sempervirens. The sequence continues at coordinate 37,974 of VDFB02256148.1, read as the reverse complement.
AACCAAGAAACCCAATGACACAATGAAAGCACAATTGAAAACTAGCTAGTTTTGAGTAATTGGAGAAACAAGATAGCTTTTTAACTTACTAGTTTCATAGTCACTTGAAAACCCTAACTTTGTAGTCGAATAGGCTTGAAAATCATTGCATGAGCTCCTTGAATGCATCAAATTCTTTCAAAAATCTTCAATTATACTTTAAACCAAGTTTTTATGGCTTTAAAGCTCTAAATTTGGTAGCTCTACATATTTTACTTTCATTATAATTCACTCATGTGAACCAAAATAGCTCAATTGACCTTACACTCAATTTTGAATGTCGACCATCAATTATTCAGTGAGATGGATTGATGAACGATCAAGATTCAGTCAATAAAGTTTTAAAAAGCTGATTGTATCCCTCTACCAATTAGAAACAAACTGTGTGAACCCAAGATCCCAGTCATCTATGAGCTCCATCATCTCTTTAGCACTGAAGCAAAGTCCTCGCTTCCCCATTAGTCTTAACCTGCACGCAACTTTTAGCAACGAGGAAGCGGGGAAGGGCTCAGATTTAATCTGTAGTCTCAAACATGTGTTCACCTTACATCTCAAGCCTTCGGCGGTGTGCATAAACCTTGAACACAATGGGTGGCCAAGATTATAACATCTCACTCATTTGTAAAACATGTGCTTGAAAATCCCTTTTAGTAACATGGACCTTACCATCCATACCCCTACGCTGAAATATTTCATTAATATTTTCACCTTCATAATGTTCCTTCAATAGTTTAGATGAATCCACATGGCGCTCTCTCACTTCCCCGTTGAGAGAAGGGAGACAAAGGTGGGTCCCCCATGGTATGGCGCGGAGCGATTAAGATTGTCCCATGTCATCCATCCTTGACCATCTATCTCTTCTAAATAGAGTGCTTACTTCCTTCAAAGCCCGATGGGTCACACTGACAAAGGGACACTTGTCACCAACCTGCCATCCCACGAGAATATTTGAATGCATATTAAAATCAAGCGGGAGCACAGGGAATGGTCTAGATGACAAAACATCATTCAATATCCACCATTTATTACTTTCAAACTATCGTTGGTTGACTTTGGAAGACATCGGGCCCACCACTACAAGTGGACACTTGGCGCTTGCCCGCTAGCCCGTAAGATTACTTTAATAGGAAATAAAATTGGGTGGGGGCATGGGGAGTGGTCAAGATTTGATCGCACAAATCTGATGGTCCTTATGAAGCAAGGATTCTACATGTGCAAATTGTTAGTTCTTAAAAAGGGGGCCATTGCTAGGTAAACAATGGATAGGGACATAAGGTATTAAGCTACGACATTAGATGAATGATGAAATATTAAACCTTGACATAGGACCCAAGAGAAAATTAAAAGATTATGAACCCGCATAAGATAAGACAATATTTTTTTAATAAAACGGTAGGTAACAACCGAGATCACAAGGAAAAAGGGGTCGGTAATGAGACAGGTTAAAAGGCATAAGTCATGACTTGAATGACCGAGAAATGGTGATAGGAAGTCAACAACAAAACATAACAATTGCAAAGGATTCAAACTTAGGATTTTTTGGAAAGGGTTTTAGCAACTCAAAAACCCTAAGGCATGATAGTAAGCAAAACCCTAAGCCCTAGGTAACTAGAACGACCAAATTTTGTAAAATTTTGAGTGGAACACAAAGCATTTTAGGGGTTCCACCAGTGGCTCCTATTGGGGATTTTTGTTCTTCCAGAGCAGAGCAAGATCCCAAAATATTAGGTTGAAGTAGACTAGTCAAAGAGAATCAAAACTAGGAGCTACCCAGATAAGGTAGCAAGACCAGACCAAACGCAGCCAAAGCAAACACACCTATATACAAAATTTGTATAACCTACAATGTACATGGAAGATAACATATTTCAACAGAAATGTGGCTTCAAGAACTATCCATGTATTGGTAGCTCAAGAAGTGTACCTATCAAATCTTGTAGGAAATATGAGTCTTCACCATGAGTGTTGCTAATCAGATAAGGGCCAAGACACAATGCCAAAAACTTTCCATGTTTCCCCTTATCCTCAAATCTTGCATTCCACATCAACACCATGTCTCCTACTTGAAATTTTCTTGAGGATGCTTTCTTTTCATGCAAGTTCTTGACTTGCAACTGCAACTTGACATTTCTTTTCTAAGCATCCCTCCGTGTTTCATCCACTTCCATTAATGTATCAATCCTATATTGCATCTCATCACATGTGTCATCATCATACTCTTGGAAAAACTTATACATCTTCATGAGGTTGTTTTTTGGTAACCTAGCTACAATTCCATATACTAAATCAAAATGTGCATAACCAATGGCCTTCTTTATAGTCACTCTATCTACCCACAGAGCCAACTTCAACTTAGAATCCCAAGCTCTCTTATTTTTCTCAGGAATCCTTTTGATAATCTTCATCAATTTTTTTTTGCTTGATTCTACTTGACCATTACCTTGAGGGTGGTATGGTGAAGAATATGACACCTGAATTCTATTCTTTGAGCAAAAACCTATGAATTTCTCAGATCTGAAGCACATTGCATTATCTGAGACAATTTTCTTAGGTACTCTAAACTTGGTCAATATATTATCCATCAAGAAATCTATGACTACTTTACTTGTTGCTCTTTTTGTTGGGATGGCTTCCACCCATTTTGTAAAGTAGTCTATGGCCACAAGAATCCATGAATGGTCTCCACTAGACTTATCAGATATCTCTCCAATGAAGTCAATTCCCCACTATTGAAATGGTGCCTAATATGTAATTGGTCTGAGTAGCAAATTAGCTGAGAACTTCAGTTTCCCAGAAAACCTTTGGCACACATCACATGCTCTTACTAGTTTGTGTGCATCTTTAAAAACTATAGACCACTAGAATCTAGCTCTTAAGACTTTTTGAGTGGTGTTTTTAGCCATGTAATTCCCACCATATACTCCACTATGCATCTCATTCAACAATTTAGAAGCCTTGGTCTTGTCAATACATTTAGGCATTACACCTTCTAGGCTTATCCACCATAGTTAATTCTTTATGATCACATACTTGATGGCATGCAACTTGAGAGTTCTTTTCTCATTTTTAGTTAATCCCTTAGGGCATCACATTTTATGCAAGTAGTAAATGACATTTTTGTACCAATCACAACCTTCCAAGTCACAAATGTAGGATCTATCAAAATCATCTTCAAGATTTATCTAATTGGCATCTAGGTTCACCTAAGCCATTAACTTAGCCAATCCCTGACCTCTCACCAATTTAGTGATCTAGATGTCAATATTAAATTCTTGAATTTTGTTTATCCATTTGCATCTTCTACCCATGACCTCTTGCTAGGGAAAGATGTCTTTCATAGCTGCACTTGGAACATAAGCAATGACTATTGCTCCAACCAAATAAGTCCTAAAGTTCTTGACAACCTTAACAAGTGCATATGCTTGTTTCTCCATTAAATCATACTTTAATTCTATAGCTTGAAGTGATTTGCTAAATAAAGCAATAGGTTGTTCAAATCCCTCCTGATTCTTTTGTAGTAGAATAGCAACAATAGTATGAAACGATGCAAATGAAAATATTTGCAGTGGCTTGGAAAATTCAAGAGTCCTTAGAATTGGGGCCTCCTTAATTTCCTATTTTATTGCTTGAAAATCCTCACTTGGCTCTTCAGTCCACTCCACCTTTTCACCCTTCTTCAACATTTTGGAGATAGGGCAAGTAATTTCTAAAAAAATTGTTACAAATCTCCTCAAGAAGTTAATCTGACCAAAGAAGGATTGAATACCTTTTACATTCTTTGGTTGGGGAATCGTTTCAATGGATGCTACCCTCTTAGGGTCAATCCTCACACCTTCTTTGGACATAATATGTCCCAATAATTTTCCTTTTGTAACCCCAAAGGTACATTTCTTTGGGTTGAGTGATATCCCACATTCTAGGGCCCTAATGAAGATATTCTCCAAGTGCATGCAGTGATATTCCTCTTTCTTGGAGTAAGCAGTTAGATCATCTTGGTAAATTTCCAAGAACAAGTCTATGAAATCAAAAAAGGCTACATCCATAGCCCTTTGAAAAGTGGTGCCTACATTCGTCAAACCAAATGGAATTCTGACATACATAGGTGCCCCATGGAGTTGTAAATGTAGTCTTGTATTGCTCAGACTCCTTCACTTTAACCTGGTTATAACCAAAAAAACCATCCATCATAAAAAATAGCTCACAGTCAATCACCTTCTGCAACATGGATTCCATATTTGGAAATGAATATTTATCTTTTAATGATGATATGATCAAATTCTTGAATTCAACACATAATATTATATCACCATTTTTCTTGCCAACTGGCACTAAATCAAACACCCATGAGGAATGCCTAATAGGATTTATAATGTCGGAATCCCTTAGCTTGACCAATTTATCTTGCATTTTTGGAGCTAAGGTTGGATTAATAGGTATTTGCTTCTACTTGAAAGGTTTGGCATCTTCTTTTATGGGAATCTCATGTTGGAACAATTCCTCCTTGTATGTTTTTAGGTCATCCTATGACCAAGCAAAGACATGTCTATATTTTCTTAACAATACAATCAACATTGCCTTGATTTTGGGCTTCATCTTCTTGCCCACATAAACCTTTTTAGGGGCATTTTTAGTCCCCCAAGTTTACTTCTTCTTAAGTCCTCTGGATGGGTAGCAGTTGTTTTGGCATTGTTTTTGTCCTGATTGTAAAAAACTCTTTCTAATGCTACAAGGCCTTTGGGAATCTTATTTGTCTTTAGCTAAATGACTTCATTTCCAAAGACTATATCCTTTCCATCTATGTTCTCAACAAAATCCCCAGATTCAATCTCCTGACTCTCATACTCATCAATACATTTCAAAAACCTCAAGATATCTTCATCATCATTGAAGATTTGCCAATTATAAGAATTGTCAAGGATTGATGACCTTGCTTGTACCTCAACCTTGGAGATATCAACAAACATTATGTCATCAGGCCTAAGTGCAATGTTTGCAAGTAGATCTGACACTCTGTTTTAACCTCTTTCCATCCAGTCAATTCCAAATGCATCAAATTGTTCAATAGAATCCCATAAAACATTTATGTATTTCTTTATTCTCTTGTTTTTGCATGCATATCTGGACCTAACTTTGGATATGACTAATTTAGAGTCACCTATCACCATTAGTTTCTTTATCCCATATTTTCCAACTAGTCTCAATCCTAGTAACAAGGCCTCATACTCTACCACATTGTTTGTGCAAACAAAAGATAAAGTGAAAGGAAACTTAAATGTGTTGCCACTAGGTGAAACCAGTGATATACCTGCACCTAACCCTTCTTTAGAACTTGCACCATCAAAATACATTTTCCAAACGCCATCTTTGTTAGACAATATTGTAACCTCATTATCTATGGGTGCAGGTCAACTGTCATTTTCTCTCGGCACCTCTTCCACCTTAAATTCACTGATGTCAGTATCTACAAAATGAACTATATCATCATCAAGAGGGAACTCAATCATGTGTGGTACCTTTGATTCTCTTACCACTTTGACATCTTTTCCATCAATTGGGAAAGTATCATAAGACATATCACATTGCATGCTATCCCCCATGGAAGCACTCCACTTTCTAGAAAACAACATTCCCTAGTTGGGTTGGATATCTACCACAACCACACTCATTTTGAACTCCTTTTCTGGGAATGCAACAAGTCTATAGGGAAGCTCATTTATTACACTAGTCACAGGGACTTCCCTTGAGTCTATAGCATAGCATTTTCCATGGGTACTATCAACTTTTAATCCCATTTCTTCCATGATCTTAGCTGGCATTATATTATTAGATGCTCCAAAATCAATCATACAATTCTTCACAAAGTTTCCATCAATAATCAGTGTTAGAAAAAATGGATCTATGTTTCCAAGATAGGCCGTCATTGAATTTCCTAGAAAAATATGAGTGATCTCAGTGATTACTCCCTCAACTTCCTTATCTTTCTTTTCCTTTTCCTTTCCACTCACTCTAGGTGGAGTAGACACCACTGGTTCATTACAGGCTATAGTAGCACCATTGATAAGGGCTACTTCCTTTTATTTATGCTCATCAATTATCATCATTTAAAGCAAAGGAACATAAACTTTTACTTGACTAAGCAACTAAAGCATATCAATAGGAGTATACTTAGGCAAATCAATTGGAATCATACCTTGTTTTGTATTTCTCTCCTTTTTCTCACTTGTTGTCTCAGCTTTAGGCTTAGCATCCTTCTTTGCAGATTCAGAATTTTTCTTTTGTGCTTTTGTCTTCACAGCGGGAGACTTGGCTTCTTTATTAACTTTTGGTTTATCAACTTTCTTAGCCCATATTTTTTCTCCCTTACTTTCCTTGGCTTTAGTCCATCCGCTTTGCTATCAATTTTTTTTTCTTTTCCTTTAACATTTTTCTCTTTGATGAAGAGGCCAACAGACTTACCTTGGTCACCACCCACTGTTCTATTTCTTAGATGATATGAACCTCTAGCTTGTGTAGCCAAGCTACTACATACCTTGCAATTTCTTCATATGAAGGTCTCCTTAAAGACACATTATCTTCAGCTGCTTCCAATGTATACACTTCATTATCATTACCATCATCTTCATCAAAAAGAACTTGTTGGTGATATGTATTAGCTATACACCTTTGGCTATCTACATCAAGTTCATGAGACTCCACATCAGATGAGCATTCATTATCAACAAAATTATACCTTCTTGTGATCATATTTATTTCAACATCATCTTCATGAGATTGATCATTATCTTTTGGCACACTTTCCTCAACTTCAACCAATTGTGCAACTGCACATTAGTGAGGAGAGTGTGGCAGCTAACAAACCATGCACCAAGGGGTCTCATCAGTAAAATTTGCAAATTATTTTTGCAAAATATCAGAGGTTACCTAATGTTATTTACCTCTCTGATTTTTTGGGACTGGTTTTCCATTTTTCTAGTTGGTCTTGTAAGGGTAATCTTGAAGCCTTGGGGGCTTTTCATTTTTCTAGAACTATTGCTTGTTATTCCCAAGCCCCTTTTCATTCTTAGCCATGGTGTATTTGATATCCCCGAGGGTATCCATCACTCAATCAAATTTTTTATCATATGTTAGATTTGAACTAGAGGCTTTGTCTTTCCTATCTTTGGGATTCTTCAGGATTTTAACATCTCTTCTTCCCATGTTACCTGAAGCTTTCCTATTGCTTTCAATATGCAAAGCAATCCTAAATGCATCCCTCAGAGTCTGAGGATCTTTATCTCTCAGGTTGTAGGCCATTTTGGTATCAAATGCATTGAATTAAGTGACAAGGCACACTGAATCATTCAACCTCAAATTTTGTGGCAATCTATTCATAGCTTTCTGAAATATGATATTGAAATCAACCATTATTTTATTTTTTCCTTTGGTGATATTATTAAACTCATTTAGCATAAAACTAGAGTTAGTCTTATCTCCATATTTCTCTCTACATACTCTCTTGAATTCTTCCCAAGATCCAATGCTACCATCAAGTAAGCCTTTGTACCAATCTCTAGCATCTTCTATCAAATATTGCATGAACAATTTCATGACCACATCCTTATGTTCTAACTCATAGTCATCTAAAAAATTCAGGAAAACCCTTAAATGATCCTCTCTATAAATTGCATTATTCCTAGTGAACTTGCTCCACACAACCCTAATGTCATTATCAATGGGATTTGGGCATCCAAGAATCCCATCAAAGCACAACTATCTATACCTTTCCAACTGCATAGGCCGCCTATGAAACTAGTTATCTCTATCCTCATTGTTTTTGTTTGCTTCTCCACCCCCTTCTTGTGATCCACGTTTTTGTTAGTGAATTGATTGTGAGTAGTATTATTACTACTTGTGTTCACATTCTTTGCATTATAAGCATATTGATCAATATGACCAAAAAAAATTTCATCACTTGAGGATGCAAGCTTCATTGTGGATTGGGAAGGATCTTGTGAGCTATATGCCACAACGCCTTCTACTAAGCATGTAGTCTTCAAGAAACATAGTTTCCTTTTCATCTCAACGTTTGTAGCCATGATTTCCATTTTCTCTACTTATCTTTTTAGATCCTCATTTTCTCTCAATTTCCCCATCTTAGATTCTAATTTGGGGGGAATGGGAGGCTTCTTAGATGTGGATTTCTCATTGATAACCAAGCTATTTACAAGTTGTTTTCCTTTTGCATTTGGTGGGTTGGGGACACTTTCATTTGGATGTGGAACAATATTACTAGCAACTTTAGATTTGGTTTGGCTAGAGGCATCGACAATTTTTATAGGGTCTTCTTTCTTTTTCTTGTCAAGGACATCAGATACAACAGGACCCAGGTTGATTGGTTCAGGTTCAACTCAGTTTATAAATCTCATTTGATCTAATTATCTTATTAGGATTTCCCTTTCAATCATAGCATTCCTAATATGTTCTTCTCTTTCCCTCTCCGTATTCCTTCTTATCTCAGCCTCAATTTGAATCTCTCTTTTGAGAGCACTAACATCTCCAAAGACCTCTTCAAGATCTGTGAGAGTAATCGCAAAACCTGAATGTTCTTCCAGATCTATTAAGTTCTAGGCTGTAGTATTGGTTCCAATTAACAAGTCAGGTGGCAAAGGTGAGTATCCACCAAACGCAGGAGGAATAATGTCACCAAAAATAGTAGAATAGGTAGAGGCAACATTTTGATGATGGATCCTACTTCTACTTCTACTTTGCCTAGGTCTAGACCTATGGATACTTGTGATAGTCTTATTATCACAATCATCTCCTTGTTCATGGTCCAATCCTAGCAAATTTTCTTGACTTTCATGTCTAGTAGAACTCATTAAAGGAGTTTTAATTTCAAGAATAGGATGGGGAGTATACTTACTTGTATGTTCATCCTTTTGTACCCACTGGCCCTTATGCTTGGGAATTTTATGAAGCTCTCCTTCCAACTTTTATTCTGGATGCTTCATCATATAACCTCTGGTCTTCTTCATTTTTCTTCTGCAACTCTTTTTCTTCAATATCTTCTTAACATCTTCAAATAATGCACACTGGTGTAGAGACTTCAAAGTCACCACCCAAAATTACTTGGGAATTGTAAATAATAATGACAATTATGTAAATATTTGAGTGAATTGTAGAGATTTGGAAATATAGAGAACTCCTAAAACCATCCTCAACACACCAAGTGAAGATTTTGTAAGGACACACAAGGACTTGACAATATTTATGCAAATCACCTTCAAACTGATAAATGACGAGAGAATTCAATAAGCTTTAGCAATTTTGGACAAATATTTGCAAAATTTAACATCCCATGACAAATATATGTGACTCTAATCACAATTCTTGGACAAAGCATACCGGGACAAACATATTTTCACAAATGTTTCCCCAGTGGAGTCGCCAATATGTTGGTTTTTTTTTAAGAACCAAGCTGATCTTTAGAATTTCCTATGGAAATTCCAATTCCAATCCTTAGCAACCCAAAGGGATTGGCCAACGAACGAGTGAAAGAAACAATACTTTCCCCCTACACTTTGGGCTCTGCAAGACCTAAGAGGGTGATCCCACAATGTATTTAAAGACCGCTACACCTAATATCCAAATACATTGTAAATAACATATGAATTCCCATATAATATCTCAACAAACGGAATATATCAAAGAATCTGGCTGCTTCTTAACAACACTCAACATTCAGAGCATGAGAATAGAACCATTTAACACAAAATAACAATAATTGTAATTCATTGTGAAAGTTTGTTTATAAAAGTGATTTGTTGCTGAATAAAAAAATGAATGCAATATGAACGGTCACTTAGATCAATGCCTCATCCGAGGAATGGATTCAATCTCAAAACCTATATAATTTGACAACAATTTCACACATAACATCATTAAGCTTTGATAATACTACATTACAATATCACATTCATTATACCCTCAACCGCAACTTCTTACTAATATGTCATGTCCCCTTCTCAGTGACATCTCTCAGAGGACAGGATTGGCCTATCACACGACCCTCATAGGCCGATAGACTGGATAGAGGGTCACTTCGGAGCTTGGCTTAGCTTCAGTCAGTGGAGTTTGATCAGTTGTCTGTCGTTCTGGCTCGATCGGAGACTATTTGCAGAATTGCTATTTTTAGCAATTCCTGGCAGGCAGTGTGGGACCACTGCTATTTTTAGCAGTTTGGCTATGGCGGCATCAGGAATCACTTTAGAGTTCGTCAACATCAGACAGATCAGTCATCGGGTTAGAAACGAGGAAGATATTAATATTTGATCGTATTGATTAAATATTAATTAATTAATGTTTATAATATAAAGTTATAATTTTAAATTATAACTTAAGTGATTGCCTTGAAGGGTGCGCCCATCATCAGAAGGGGGCCAAAAGTGACTATTAAAATATTATAAAATATTTGACGGAGAACTATGGAGAAATTAAAGAATTAAAAGTCAAATATCATTTAAAACCCTATTATGGTGGAAATTGCACTTTTGTGAAAGATAAAGGGTTTTGCATTGGTAATTGTGCTATTATGAGATTATTGAGAATTGAAACTGATCAACTTTGATCTGAGCCTGAGACTTTAGGGTTTCGTGTTCGACTGCCTTGGGGAACGAGCCATCTCCAACGGAAAGCAATTCAGAGAGTGTGCAATATCACTTGATCTATTGCCACAGAGGTTTTCTCATTCAGAGTAAACTACTGAGCATCAGAGAAATTCATATCTTCAGTTATTTGCAGTGTCTGCATCCAGATACCTTCTATTGCTTTTGGCGCATCTTTCAGAGCTTATAGAGGGAGGCCGTACTGTTTTAATCATTACTGATTGAGGGAGCCGTACTTACCAGGCCGTACTTCCTATTTTCTGGTTGTACCATTCTGATTTGAGCCGTCCTTGTCTTGGAAGGGAAAACGCCTGATTCTTTGACTTCCTATCATTTACAGTGGAGGCGCCAACTAGCTGAGAGTCTTCAGAGATCATCATTCTGAGGGAGAAGAGCATCCATTGATTCAGCCGTACATTTCTGTACCTCATTAGCAGCAAATACCAGGTTTTTAAAAGTATTGAAAATTCATTGATTTGTTCATTGCATGTATTCTGGGTATTTTTGTAATCAGTTGAGAAGGTCAAATAAAGATACTGGCATCATTATTTATTCAATTCCGAAGCTATTTAATTTTTATTGAATTTATTTCAATTATTGGTCAAAATCGTACCTTTCTTTTATTGCATCAAAAACATCAAAAAAATTGCAAAAAACCAAAAACCATGAGAAAAACCTAAAAATCAGTCAGGAGCAGTGTCAGGGGGAAACTGGGGTTTCTACATAATATCCTAGCACTTCAATTTACATGAATCTATAGCTTCACTCAGGCATTTCATTAATTCTTTGAATTAAAAACAAGAACAAAACTACACATCCACTGGAAATCAATGAAGACAAATAACACAATCCTTGATCATATTATATATAATCCATGAAACAGGTACATAGGAGAGAAATGGTTTTGAATTTCAACCATTTTCAATTTATTTGCTAGTATCGTTATTGAAAATTACATTTGCAAACTAAATTGACTCAAAACCTAAGACCAGACGCAAAAATGTTTAGTATTCTTTCTACAAATTTATTTGTGATCAATTACAAGACAATGAACCCATACTTCTAGCATTGAATTCCTTTCGATAGAAATGAAGGAGAAAACAAGCTTTGGGCCAGAAAGTACACATGTCACTATTCTATTGGACCGTTACAAAATGCATTCCCTTTGCAGTTATATTTGCATCCTCAAATGAAGGGAAATGTTACATGAGACAAAAGTTATTTTCATTTGTTGTTGTAGGTTAGGTCCCACCTTCCAAAAGGCATCTTTGAGCTCATTTGACAATACCCAGATGCTCCAAAAATGTGTCCACGCCAAGCAAAGATGGAAGAAAGCATAAAAAGTATAAGGAAGAAAAGAAAAGAAACTCGTCCATGTATGGAAACTTGTCATCAATTTTAAATTGGGGAGAAGACAATATATTTTCCATACTTTAGCGAAAGCCTAATCTATACTAGTTCCAGGCTATGCATTGTGCTTCTCCCATTTGTTATTCACCATAGTTGCAAACCTAAAACCAAAATTGTACTCACCATCTCACAACCACAGTTCAATCTTTTAGCACATCTAAGTACTTATCCTTCCAATCTTGGAATTATTCTTCTATAGGCCAGTTGAATTTTATGACATCATTAGATTTTTTTCTATAAGGTGAATACTTGGTGATAACATGGTTTGCCTCTTTATCAAATTCCTCCAAGACAACTCCTGCATGAGCCAACATATCCATATTCTTCCTCAGCATTCCCATATCATGTCCTTCACAAATCAAAGCAACTTGTTGTGAAATTACTTCATTTGTTTCTTTCCTCCAGTCCTGTAGGGTTTTAATGTTACTATTATATTTTAGTATGGAAGGGAGGAGACCATGATGTGTCATGAAATTCTTGAGTAGGTCCCTTATCTTTGCCTCCAAATACTCTATCTTTTCCCTGAATTCCTGAATTACATTCACAATTTGGATGGTAGGCTTGAGTTTATCAGGCTTGTTTGTATCATGCTTGACTCCCACAACCATCATTCTCAACTCCTGTAGCCTAGGGATCCATGTTTCCATAAGGGGAATAGCTACCTCTTTATCAATATCAAAATTGTTTATAGCATTCTTCATGGCAAAATAATTAGCATGAATGCTAATTAATCTATTGTTCACTCCCCTATTCAAATGCTCAAAAACTAAATGATAATTTTCATATTATTGACAAATATTTCCCTGTCCTGGTTGTCACACTTGTGTTTATACTCTTTCAGTTGTTCAGGTAGCTCTTCCTTGTTGGCACCCTCCTTTTCTTGTGGTTCCTTTGATGTATCTAGCTCTTTCACTGAAATGGGCACATTTCCCATATTGTAGGGCACAATTTCCCATGAAGAACTTGTTGGAGCTATTGAAACAATAGGTGTTGGTTCATATGAAGAAGTGGGTAGCATCAGTCTACATTGGTTCTCCTAATTGCAAATTTTACAATTTCTCTTTTAATAGTGCCAATTCTATTTGTAGTTGCATAGTGTGTTGTTGATTCTTTCCATAATCAACCAACAAATCATTCTATTTCTTTCTAAATTTCTCTTTCTCTACAGTCACTGATTCCACTGTTGCTTTTGTAAATTGTGCCACATTTACAGACATTGTTGCATCTTCAATAACTAATGTATTAGATACCCTCTTTATTATCAGACCTCCCCTATAATTTGAAGTAGGCTTCATAATGTTAGGTTTCTTTATGTTGGGGGCTAAGGTTGATATGGCCAGTGTAACCCACTGCTCACTTAATGAGATCCTTGCAATGCTATGGTGGCTTCCTCTTCAAAATTGTAAAGGGGTCTGTCACATCTTAATGCATCAAAAGAAATCATAGAGGTTAAGTCCCATTTTGGTAATAGCAAGATACCACTCTTCCTCAATAGCTCTCTACCGTCAGATGCAGTCATTCCTTGAAATTTGTCTTTCATTTCTTTTAGAAACTGTGCTTGAATGGTTGCATCAGGTAACTTTGGGTGGAGACTTCTTTTCAATGAAATATTGTTGACATATTCATCCTTCTTAGCTCTATAGGAAAACTCCATGAAAGCCTTAGATTTCATAAAATAATCATCATCAAGGAATTTTGTACATTCCTTAATCCTAACATCATCAGTATTATTTATTCCAACAAGGCCAACTTTCCTCACCCTTAAAACCAACTATTGTAGCACTATTTATCTTGGTGGAGGGGGTATTCCCTATTGCATCTCTTCTTCTGATACCCAAATTATGTCATTAGAATCATCTTCATAATCCACCAAGCTAGCAGGTTCAACTCTTTGCTTCTTTTGAGGTGGTGGCTTTGGTGGTGATGAATGCCTAGGTGGGGAGTCAATTTCAACAATCTTAGGTCCCATCGACCTAGGGGAAGATAGTGCTAGAATATGTGATACTACAAGGGCTCTATGCTCCTCTTACTGAGAAGAGGTAGTGGTTGCATCCTTTCTCTTTACTTTATTCTTCCTTCTTGTAAAAATAATCAGTTTATGTTCTTTGGGAGGTTGATATGTTGGCCTTTCCTCCATAACAAGGATCTCTCCTCCACCTTGTTCTTCTTCAATAGGAGCTTTCCCTTTATCCTAAATTATCTTCTCACCTTTTAGGTTACCAACCACTGTCTCAAAATTTTGGAACAAATATTCTATTATCTGCATCTCATTGGGAATTTCAGTGAGAGCAGTGAATTCTAGATCCTTCTCCCTTATTTTCCTTTGCATTTTGTCAAAAGCTATCCACTTTTATTTTCTATCTTCTTGCTTTAAAAGATAAGAAATGTTCATGATCACATCCTCAAGGAAATGAAACTGATGGGTAAACTTGGAACTCCTATTTCTTATCTTTAACCAAGCCATAAAATCCTTAAGGATCATGGGTCCCTACTCCTACTCTCCTCATGCCCAAAGGCTTGAGTATGTCATTTATTTTTATCCCACCCTCCTTTGATAATCACAAAATCATAAAAGCGTGTATATGAAGGAAAAAAGGTTCCCTTTCCCTGATCCTTCAAATTTCTATTTTCCACATCTCCAAGCCACCACATCACTTCAAGAAATCCAACTCCTTTTGGCACATCCTTAGGTAACAAGTGGGGTGAGACAGATGTACCATATACTCTCAAAATTGTATAAATGGGATGAGGAATAATGTCTCCCTAGTTGTGATCAACACTTAATTTAGGTCTCTTGTCCTTGGGCCTCAAGAAATCATGCAAGGCCTTGGGAATCCTTGGCATGTTCATAATCATAACCCTCCTCAACTTGGAGGCAAATAGATTCTCAAAGACTACGTAATAAAAAAATTGTCATCCTTGTCCAGGAAAGTATTCCAACATTGGACAAGCAATTCCAAGTCACCCTCCATCCTTTCTAGTGTCATATTTGTACCAAAATAACTTGCACCCTTGAACAAAAGCATATGCATAAACAATGAGTACAAACTGAATTTAACACCAACCTCTCCCTTCTTCAACCTCACCAAACCTTCATGATTTCTTTCTGCAAGGTACCCTCCATAATCATATATTGTGCAATAATTGGGGTGGTGAATATATTCCTCCATGTACATCCAGGCCATGGGAATACCTATGACTGGGTCATAACCAATGATTTGGAAGATGGAATAGAAAGAGTCTTTTGAAAATAGGGCACAAAATAGCTAACTGGGTAGGGCTCCTTGTCCAATGGACCCAATGTAATCCTTCGGACCTCAATAGATGCTAGATATTTGGGTAATATTGAGATCTTAAATGAGTATCTAACCCTTTCATAGTCTTCCCTAAGAACTTTCTCATCAATTGGAACCATGTCCTCACTCCATTCTGTGAGCTTGAAAATTCCTACAATCTCTTCCCTTGTGACTTTGACCATGTCAACTCCATTGAAAGCTCTCATAGTCCTTGTGACTAGATCATAGTTGGCGGCCAATGTTTTCAATAATTCAACGTCCATATAGGAATTTGGCACAACTAACTTTCCCAAATCTAGATTCCATGGGTTGCTTACTGGAATACCATAGTTTCTATTCCCAAACCAACCACTGAACAATTTCCATCCAGTGAAAGGCAATGTAGCATCCCTAATTGCACTCTACTTGTCAATCAAGCCTTGTACAACATGTGCACCATGAAACAATGGATAACCCTTAGACTTTTTAGAGGTTGAGGGTTTTAATTACTTAGTCAAGTCTTGAACTATGGGTTTGAGAAGAATTTTTGAGCTAGAGGCTTCTCCTTTAGATGAGGATGATTTTACTTTAGGTATCATACCTATAGGGTTTATACAGGTTAGGGTTTCCTTCAACAAAATAAGGGTTTACATCTTGGGTATGGTTTGATACTCAGGAAATCATAATTTAACGACAATAATTGTCTGGACTGAACATTAAACCTTACAAAGAAATTCGATAGCTTTTTAACTTACTAGTTTCATAGTCACTTGAAAACCCTAACTTTGTCATCAAAGTAGCTTGAAAATCATAGCACGAGCTCCTTGAATGTGTCAAATGCTTTAAACAGTCTTCAATTATACTTTAAATCAATTTTTTATGGCTTTAAAGCTCATAATTCGGTAGCTCTGCATCTTGTCCGCCATTATAATTCACTCATGTGAACCAAAATGGCTCAATTGACCTTACATTCAATTTTGAATGTCGACCGTCGATTGTTCAATGAGATGGATTGATGAACGGTCAAGATTTAGTCAATAAAGTTTGAAAAAGTTGACTATAGCCCTCTAATGTTGTCGACCAATCAAAAACAAGCCGTGTAGACCCAAGATCCTAGTCATTCGTGGGCTCCACCATCTCTTTAGTGTTGAAGAAAAGTCCATGTGTTAGCTTCCCAGCTTCCCCATTGGTCTTAACCTATGTGCAACTTTCAATAACGGGGAGGCAGGGAAGGGCTCAGATTTAATCTAGAGTCTCAAACATGTGTGCACCTTACATCTCAAGCCTTCGGCAATGTGCATAAACCTTGAAAATAATGGATGACCCAGATTATAACATCTCACTCATTTGTAAAACACGTGCTTGAAAATCCCTTTTAGTAACATGGAATTTACCATCCATACCCCTACGCTGAAATATTTCATTAATATTTCCACCTTTATAATGTTCCTTCAATAGTTCAGATGACTCCACATGGCGCTCTCCCACTTCCCCTGTGAGAGACGAGAGACAGAGGTGGGTCCCCCATGAGATGGCAGGGAGCAGTCAAGATTGACACACATCATCCATCCTCGACCATCAATCTCTTCTAAATGGAGTGCTTGCTTCCTTTAAAGCCTGATAGATCCCACTGACAAAGGGACACTTGTCACCAGCTTGCCAGCCTATGAGAATATTTTAATGCATTAAAATCAGGTGGGAGTGTGGGGAACGGTCTAGATGAAGACACATCATTCAATATCCACTGTTGATTACTTTCAAATTGTCATTGGTTGACTTTGGAAGACATTGAGCCCGCCACTATAAGTGGACACTTGGCACTCACCCGCTAGCCCATAAGATTAATTTAATAGGAAATAAAACTAGGTGAGGGCGCAGGGAGCAGTCTAGATTTGATTGCATAGATCCGATGGTCCTTATGAAGCAGGGATTCTGCACATGCAAATTGTTAGTTCTTAAAAATGGGGCCACTGGTAGGGAAACGACGAATGAGGACATAAGGTATTAAGCTAAGACATTAGGCGAATGATGAAATATTAAACCTTGACTTAGGACCCAAGAGAATATTACAAGATTATGAACTTGCATAACATAAGACAATATTCTTTTAATAAAATGAAAGGTAACAACCAAGATCACAAGGCAAAAAGGGGTCGGTAATGAGATGGGTTAAAAGGCATGTCATGACTTGAATGACCTGGAACCAGTCATAGGAAGTCAACAACAAAACTTAACAATTGCAAAGGATTCAAACTTAGGATTTTTTGGAAAGGGTTTTAGCAACTCAAAAACCATAAGGCATGATAATAAGCAAAACCCTAAAACCCCAGGCCACTAGAACAACCAAATTTTGCAAAATTTTGAGTGGAACACATAGCCTTTTAGGGATTCCACAAAGAAGTTTCAGGGGTTAACATCTTCGGGTTGACCATTTATATCTCTATACACTTTTTAATTTTTCATGCTTTCATATTTGTTTGTACATATGCAGATGCATTAGGAGTTTTTGGTTAACTTTTTAAGGGGGAGCTAGTTCAGTTTGTATATAAGTTTGAGGGAGAGCACCCTTTTCCCTTGATGTCAAAGGGGAGAGATATTTGTGGAGAGGTGTTTTGTTTTGGCACATGTTGCCATCAATGACAAAGGGGGAGATTGTTGAAAGAATAAAGAAGGTTGTCATTAATGAGCTGTCATTGATGTCCACACTACATGATGGATGTCAAACTAGTATGAAGAATGATAGTAGAAGAGTTATTTTGCAAGAAGGTTTGATCCTCACATCAAAACAGTTAAGTACTTTTGCTAAGTTTCTACATTGGCAGATTCAACACACAATTCCCTTCAATAATTTGGTTTGCATTTGTTCGCCCATAAAAAATTACTTTTGTGATTCTAATATGTTGTTCATGGACATCAGTAGCATCTTAATCCAGAATTTTGGTTGATTTGGATAAGTGGTTCAAAGGTTGCAAGTAACAAAAGATCAACATATAAGGTTTACAAAAAATTTTGTGTAGTGGCTGCAACCTAACTAGTCTGCACTCCTTCATGGATTTGGGTTAGTTTTAGTGGTTTTGGGAGAATGTTAACAATTTTCAAAGAATTATATTTTGTAGTTGGCATGATATTTTGAGGTCTATGTATCTTATGGTGATGATCAGTTGGAGTATTTTTGCTTTTAGGTCCTATGCATGGTCGATCTGATGTATGTAAACTATTGTGGAGATTAAATAAGTGATGCGAATGGAAGAGGGAGTTAATATAGGTCCATGTCGACCTATATTGCATGTGTTTGGGTGTGAAGGAATTTTTTAATTTGAATTAGGTATCGACAAGGCATGTTTTGTATGATTTGGGGCTACATCTAATTAGTCCGACCTAATTGATGTTTGTGATGGAGTTTGGTATATATACAAGGTTGATTTGAGTAATTGTGATAAATAAAAAATGAATGCGTACATGATCCAAATGCAAGTAGTGATGCAAAATTTTAAAAAATTGAGCAAATAAGTTGTGAGTGTTGAGAAAAGGTGTGCAGATATAGAGCAGAGGAGATTTGTAATCTAAGTTGAATAAAGAGTATTATCAGTGTATTGAGCTTCAAAGGAATTGAATCTAACATATCTTAGATGCGCATTTTATTAGTTCAAATCTTGGTTGTGAAGCCACTTCTTTCTATCTTTCTTTTCTCTATGAATAGTGAGTTCACTTGGACAGTGAGTCCTCCTGGTAGTGAGCCTTTTTGTAATATCTTATAACTAGTTATAACATATTGTGATTTAATCCTCACCGTGGTTTTTCCCTTTTTGGGTTTTCCACGTAAAAATATTGTTGTTCATGTTTTGTGTGTTATGGCTTGTTCATGCTTTCATTCCTCACAACTGTTAAGTATGCTTTGGTAATTGGATGGTTTAATAGAATATTGATTCACCCCCCCTCTTCTAGTATTTTGAGTGTTCAACAATCCCCACATTCAACAACTAGCTTCAGGCAACATCAAACGGTTGCAACAACATCCAAATCACTCAACCAAGAAATTATGAATTGAAACCATAGAGAGAGCACATTTCAAAGTTCTCTAGCACAAGAAATAATAGGAATTCATAAATGACATGTTGATTTTATTGATTAAATTTTCTAAGAGCTTGCAACAACAGTTTAATGAGTTAAGCAATGAACAATAAATCATCTACATGCATGTTTTTTTCCTCCAACCTTCAAAAATCTACAACAAGATGCCTCCAATCAACTATAACAATAGAAAAACCACTTCTAATTCCTCTTGACTTCACAAACGATTCATTTACAAAAACTTATGTTTTCCTATATTTCCTTCTACAAGACCCCTCCTTTGTTGGGTCTTGATTTTTCTAGGCATGCTTGCAACATTACTACCTCTTTTCCTTCTTCTTATAGGCCTCCAAGATTCTCCAAAAACTCATCATTCATTACCTGGCAAGAAATTTAAAATTCTTTGCTAAATTGGACTACATCATGCCACTTCTCTACCTCTAGGCACCTAGATTCCTCCTAGCTGAACATTTAAATGTCAAATTCAATTTACAAGAGTTTCAAATGCCAAAAATGGCCTCCTTTATCCTGAGCATGGAGCTTCATGCAACTCCCAAAATTTAATGAGTTTCAATTTCTAGCACCTCCATTCTCGGTTTGAATTAAACTCAAATTCAACCCGGATGACCTCAATTTTGAGGAATTTGAAATAAAATGAAATTCATGCCTGCAAGGCGCAACCAACAAGCCAAAAAAAGAAAAACAAAGGAACAAAAATTAAATATTTTTAGTGTGTAGGATTGCTTGTGCACCTGGATGCTCTTGCATCAAACACTCAGAGTAAGTGAAATGTTTCATGAGTTGGAACTCATAAACATTTGAAAGGCATGTGTTTGTTCTTCATCTATCTTTCTACCTTATCTTCTTAATTTTTATTTTTCTTGACCCTACTTTGAAATTTCCTATCTCTTCCATCTTTCATCCTTCCTCTCTTTCTTCCCCTCATGAAACTCATTTGGTGACACCATATTTTGTATTCCCATTCCACTTTATCATCCTCAACACCTACATAAAATAAACACTAACAAATTCATGGGAATCAATGAATCCCATATGGACATCCTTCTCAATTGTTTCTCCTTCATCCTTTTGTTCCTATATGTCAACAAAATTCATCATACCTCTTTGTACTTCAACCTTTAACCTGTTAATTCTACACCTAACCATCTTTTGCATCTCACTTTCTTTCACCATTTCATCAAAATACAAATTATCCTCAACATCAACATCAATATTTTTTGCAAAATCATCAAATTCCCTTATTTTCTCCTCTTTCCCTACTAGTGTAACACTCATTTTAGTATTCTCATATCCATTCATATTAACCATTATTTTCTCATGTGAACTAATTTATTTTTTATTATCAAAGAACTCTAAAAATTGTAACTTTACCTCATTTTCAACTGCATCACTTGCTATCAATGCTATCTACTCCTTTCAAACTGCTGCAATTTGGATTAGTGAGTTATCTTCTTCATTTGTTGTTGCTCCTTCAATTTTCTCATTTTTCTTCCTTTACATGTTTTCTTCTTCAAATTGTTGCCCCAAACCTTTCAATGTTTCCATGTCCTTCTATGGACCAATCTTTGCAACAACTTCACTTCTTTTTACCTCAATAACTTCATTGTTACTCACTACAACAATGTTATCTTTTGTGTTTTCTTGCTTCTCTACCCCTTCCCCAACTTTTTATTCTTCATTGTTTGCTACAATCTTGTTCTTTTCTTCTTCTTTAGCACCATATGCATGATATTCTACATCTTCTACAATTTCATTTTCTTCTCTTTCATGTAAATCTTCATTAACATATTTAAATGATACCTCTTTTGTTGCTGATGTATCCTTCTTGTTTTCACCACTTTCTTTGTCTTTTCCCAATCCTACAAACAAAAAATCTTTAGATAAAACATAATCATCAAAATTACTATTAATTTTATGGTCCATAGTGACCATTTGATCCTCTTTATTCTTCCATTCTTTCTTCATGCCTTTCTTTTTTTCTTCCTTTTTGTCAACTATAACTATGTGGACTGCTCCCACATGTCTTTCTCTCCACGCCCTTTCCATCATAGGGTTGCAATGTTGCACTTTCTCATTCTTCTTTTTGATGTCCTCTTTGCCAAACCTTTTCTTTTTCTCCTTCTCTTCACTATCCTCTTTCAAAAGGATGTTCTTTTCACATTTCTTTTTACCCATTTCACACTTTCTTTTAGCCTCCTCAAGTTCTCTTCTCTGCTCCATCTCTATCATGTCCAATCTAGCCTCAATCTTCTTTAATTCTCCAATAAGCCATTTTGTAAACCTTTTTTATTTCCACTCTTCCATAGGTAAAATCCTCACAATCCTTCTAATGACACATCTTGTCCTCTTTTTTGAAGACATCTTTAGAGACTCACAAGTCCCTCTATAGTTACAAGTACTCCTTGCAACAATCTCTCTCTATTCAGGGTATCAACCCTCTATAACAAAATTTCTCACAACACACTACCCTCTACCCAATAAAGACTTTGGAAGATGCTTCCTCTACTCAATCTCTGTCAAAGGAGGAACTCTACACCTTCTACCTAACTTTATCTCTATTGGAGGATAGTAGTCACAAACCATCTTTCATACCCGCAAGAAACAAACTCTCTCACAACTCTCTCTTGTTGCTTCACCACTCTTCACCCACAATTCCTAGTGCATAATTTGTACTCTCAAGACCTCTTTGCTCTAATACCATTTAATGCAAGATAACTACCTCAAGACACCAAAAATAAGAGATAGATATAGTAGCCCCATAAATTAAAATTCAAACAACTCTAAAACTGCACTCAAAACTCATGGTAAACCTCTTTTTGAAAATTATTTTGAACCATCAAAAGAATTCCTTTCCAATTGAAAAATTAGATAATGAAATTTACCACATTCATCGTCAAGAAAGTAAGTCTATAATGATTTTTACTCCATCAATACCCTTCTAATTTTATAGTTGGAAACTCAGAAAACCCATAAATCCCCACATTCAATAACTAGCTTTAGGCAACATCAAATAGTTGCAACAACACCCAAATCACTCAACCAAGAAATTATGAATTGAAACCATAGAGAGAGCACATTCCAAAGTTCTCTAGTAGAGGAAATAATAGGAATTCAAAAATAACATGTTGGTTTTATTGATTAAATTTTCGAAGAGCTTACAACAGCAGTTTAATGAGTTAAACAATGAACAAGAAATCATCTACATGCATGTTTGTTGCCTCCAACCTTTGAAAATATGCAACAATACACCTCCAACCAACTATAACATCAAAACCACTTCTAACTCCTCTTGACTTCACCAACAATTCATTTACAAAAAAATGTGTTGTTCCTCTATTTCCTTCTATAGGAACCCTCCTCTCTATTGGGTGTGGCTTTTTCCAAGCATGCTTATAGCATTACTACCTCTTTTCCTTTTTCCTATGGCCCTCCAATATTCTCTAGCAACTCCTCATTCATTACTTGGCAGAAAATTTAAAATTCTTTGCTAAATTGGACTCCATCATGCCACTTCTCCACCTCTAGGTGCCTAGATTCCTCTTAATTGAACATTTAAATGGAAAATTCAATTTACAAGAGGAGTTTCAAATGCCAAAAATGACCTCCTCTATCTTGAGCATGGGGCTTCATGCAACTCCCAAAATTTAATGAATTTCAATTTCCAACACCTCTATTCTCAATTTGAATTAAATTCAAATTCAACCAGGATGACCTCAATTTTGAGGAATTTGAAATGCAAATGGGGGAATAGATAATCACAACTGTAATCATGTATTTATGATTTTTCCACAACCCATAGATTTTTGAATCTCCACTAATTTAGATATCCATCAAAGGATGTAGGTGTAAAGGTAGGGAATAACACAAAAGTGTTGTTGGTAATAGGTAAGAAATTTCTTAGAGAAGCTAAGAAAGAATGTGTATGTTTTGGGCTTGTACCAAAGCTTGCTTGAGTTTAAGAATTTCTTGAGAATTGACTACAAAAGTGTCAATCAAAGTGATGACAAAAAGGATGGAAAGTTACTTGCAAAAGTGACAATCAATGAAATTTTAATCCCATGTATGATACTAAGTTTATGAGACACTTTGGAGGATGATATGGAGGAAGTTAAACACTCAAATGCGGTTTTAGTTTGGTATATCATCTCAAACAAATGGTGAAATAGAGGTGGTTAATAGAAGCCTTGGGAACATATTGTGATGTTAGTGGGAGGGAATCTTGGACTATGGGACTTAGTCTTGCATAAGTGGAATTCACTTATAACAATTTAATGAACTAAAGCACTAGAAGGACCCCATTCTAGATTGTTTTTGGGTAGAGTCCAAGAGAAGTCACTAAATTGCATGATATACAAGGAGTGAAGGGAGAAGAAAATAAGGAAGATTTTATGAAATATATGTATGATGTGTATAGAAAAGTGTGTATGTAATTGGAGAAGAATAACGTAGAGTATAAGCAATGCATAAATATCAAATGAAAAGAACTAGAATTTTGGGTTGGTGACATAGTCTTGGTGTACCTCTGAAAGGAGATATTCTTATAAATAACATGCATAATAAGTTGAAACATAATAAAATTAAGCCATGCAAAGTCTTGCAGAAATTTATAACGAATACATATGAGATAGAGTTTTCAAATGGAATAGATATATCACCTATCATCAACATCACAAACTTGTACCCTTGCATTGAGGGATAACTTGATGAAAGAAATGACGATAAATTCTAGAGAGGTGGATTGGAGATAATAATTAACTAAAAGAAAATGTGAGGAGACATTGAGTAGATGGAGTTAAACTTATAATATGCTGAGCACATTCGAATTTGTAAAATATAATAAATCAACCATAGACCAAATAAAATGTGCAAACCATGAGCTCTTCATGAGCGAGAGCTCATGGTTCATTTTACTTACCTGAGATTTATGATGTTATAGAATCCAAGTTCGCATACAATTTGCATCAACCAAAAATAGATTACAAGAACAAGTGGTTCATGAAAGGTGTAGTGTGATTAGAATAAAGGATTGGTCTTGTGCAAAAGTAAGACTTTACACAAAAGATATAGCTTGTGCACTCAATACAATTGAATTGGATGAGGTTGCTTAGTGGATGGGAGTTTTATGTCTAAGTTGGGTGTTGCAAGGTTTTACACAATGGAGTAGCTTGCAAGTTGGAATACTCACTAGGCTAGTGTAAGTCACACACACTTGTATAAGGAAAGATGAAGCGATGTGAAATGAATAGATGGTTTTTGAAGAAGATGAACCATTCAAACTTTTATAACCATTTGTGTGACTTTAAGTACTAGAGCCGGATGCATTGAAGAGGTCAGTAAATAGAGATTAAGTCACCAAATCATTGAAGATTGGATTTGACAACTAGCGTATGTATGATGGAGCCAAGTCAAAGACAAGAAATTTTGTTATTTCAACTAGTGTGTGTGTGTGTGTGAAGATATCTCATAAAGGACCATTGTAATATTTCTTTTAAAATTTAAATAATATTTAGTATTTTATGCATTTTTTGTATATTTCCTTATTTTATGTTTAATTATGATATTTTTGTGTTAACTCTAAGGATTGGATGGTTTAAGGATTCCCTTCATTAAGATCCATAATCACAACTTCATCACTCTCCTTGTTTAAACCCCTAGGATATTGAGACAATGAGTATTGGAAATGACTAAAGATAGTAGGCAACCATATAGAAGATGACCTAAATGATTATGCAAGTAGGTAATACAATAATAAATGCTTTAATTATGTGAATGGATATATCTTGAATGATCTTATAATATTTTTGGATGATCTAAAAATGAAAATTTAAGGTCAATCCTTAAATATATCTCCAAATGTTTCATATTTTGATTCAACAAATAACTAGTTAGAAGGGTTAGTTTGACCCTAAATTTGAATTTGAAAAGTGTAATGTATGACTTCATTTCCATAAATCAATAACTTTCTCAAGTTGCTTCCACAAATAGTATATTTAAACCTAGATGAAAAATAGGTAAAATTGAATATTTTAACTAATCCTTGTAAGTTAGTGCAAATGGAATCAAATAAGGGTCACATCATTGCCAACTTTTAGTAGATATCATGTCAATTATATACTTATCATTATATAAGAAGTAACTGAACAAAATGAATCCAAACAAAAGGGAAAAATGCAAGGTACATGTAGTTATCACCAGTATACCTCTACAAACCTATGTTTAAGTTAAGTTTAAAATATAATATAAAGTATTCAAAGACTTTATGTTAATTATACTTTCCTTCACATTGATTTTTGTAAAAGAGAATTTACTTTAACAAAGATTCTAAAAACAAACAGAATTGCTCAAAGTTGCACAAATTTTCTATCAAAAATATTATATATCATGATGTATGTACACTCTCAGCTATGAAATACTCTCCAAACTTTTTAAATTAAATTTACACTTTGTATAAACTAGCAATCGCACCTTCGTGTGCAATGGGTACGCCGAAGATTTGATGGAGATCATTATTATAATTGTTGGTGTTCTATTTGATAGATACAAATTGGAAAATGTGAAGTGTGGTTGTATTTAAATAACTGAAGATGTGTGTTTATTTCTTCTGTAAGAATTCATTAAATATAGTGGAGTGTGGCATAACAGTGTACAGAAAAGTGCACAAAATTTCCAATAATTAACATTTAAATGAATCCAAAACTTATCGCTCAAGTTGTTTGAGAATTATAAACTCACATCTATGGTCACTTCACAAATTCCGTCATGAGTGAACAAATTTAAGGAATTTGTTAGCATCATAAATGACATAAACTGATTTCGAAAAAGTTATGCATTTGTCTATGGACAATAATATGTTTTTTTTTTAATGAAGTTTAAGTAATTGGAGTATAAATTGCAGATTATGGATTGAATTGTAACTAACTTGGCTTAATTTTTATAGTTATAAACCCACTGCATATATGAGTCAAACTAAAAACAACTAAGAGAATTGACGAAAATAGATGAAGCTTTGTAAAGAGGAATCTATTAACATATGAAGCTGATCCAATCTATACTTTTCTGTCTTTGAAAATAGCTATGGAAACCATTGCATTTACAGGTTCAGCAAAATGTGCCATACATTCATTTGGTCTTAAAAGTACAAGCATAAGTATAGTGGCAGAAAACTGAGAGGAAATATCTACTGTATAATGGAAAAGCTCTGTAATGAAGAATGTATCAAGTGTAACATATGAAGACATTCTAATCTGTATTGTTCAGTATGTGAAAGAAGCTCTGGCAACGATTGCATTTACATGGCAAGTGAAATGTAATATGCTATGAGGAAAATTGTCATAAAAATAGCTTGTATGTTGAAACAGCCTTGAAGGAGACCAATTTTTTTTTTGTACAAGTTATAGATTGTCAGTCGATAGAAACAACAAGAAACTGGCATAATAAATGAACAGCCAAGATTTAATTACAAATATGCAAAGAGAGTTTCAATGCAAATAGGTACTAAAACTTCACATCATATATAGCCTATCGATTAATATGAAAAATATTTCTATTATAATATCACTTCATTAACATTAAATAATGTTATATTGAATTATATATAGCTGCTCATCAAACTTTTCAAATCACTTCACTTTCTATAATCTAACAATTACGCACTTTATTAAAATAAAAATATATACATATACATATACATATAAAATCTTTACAATTACACTCCTATGAATCAAAATTGAAAAAATTGAATAAGAA
This sequence comes from Sequoia sempervirens, assembly GCA_007258455.2. Lineage (NCBI taxonomy): Eukaryota > Viridiplantae > Streptophyta > Pinopsida > Cupressales > Cupressaceae > Sequoia > Sequoia sempervirens. Next base: position 10,769 of record VDFB02256148.1, on the reverse strand, counting down.
GGAAAATATGTCAAGATAACCAAATGCTTTCATGGTGGTGGGAATAAAAGTATGGTTTGATGAGAGATAAAGATGGGGTGGGTGGTAAGATATGACATTTGTGAATCATCGCTAATGAAGCAAACTCATCTGTTTATTTTCATAAACATGTTTAATCACTCTTTGTCATGACCAAAGCTCTGAAAATTCAGTCCACATGGGAGCTCAAGAGACAGGGAAAATGAATGTTTCATGTTGACTGCAGGAATTTGGGTTCTATTAGATGAAGCAGACACGATAAGAAGTTTTTCTCAAAATTCTTTCACTTGGTTTTTGTACATGCACAATACTCCATGTTGATTAGAGGAGGTAAGAACAAGAGTTTCCAAAGTGGGGTGCTCTGTTATGATATGCTGAAGAAGATAATGCCTTGCAGAAGCAACAATGAGGGAGCTGATTGTCCAAACCACTCTCATTTTCAACTTCATAATATATGATATGATATGGTTATACTATATAATATAACCATATTAATTTGGAAATTATTATTTACTCTAGACAATCATTAGAATTTTCCACCAAAAGACATATCCAATTATTTATTTTAATCTAGTATCTCTTACTTCTCAACTGCTTACATATAACATTTTAAAATTCATTCAATAAAAACCTTTCAATTAAAATAGACATTTAAAAAACCATAAAAGATTTGATATAAATGAATGATATCGATTGTAGTTGCAAAAAGAAGAAAAAGTTCATTGAACACTGTTTCTGTAAAATATTTATTGCTAGTGAGAATGGTGAGATTAGCTCCTTCAGGGGCTGCAACAAGTGCAGATGTTGCATTGTCAGCATTTTTACCATTGTAGAGTATATCATGAAAATATAACACAAGGTTTCTACAGGGCTATGGAAGCTTCTTCTTCCAGCTATGACAATCTACAGATTTTAGCAAGATGACAGACACCAGAAGCCACAGAAAACACAAATGCAAAACTCTTAACAGCTTTTGGGAAAAGATATATGCAAATCTCTCCATGCCCAGATATGAGTTGGCAGGTGCAAATCCAAATTCCACAACCTTAGCCAGTTTCCTCCCTGCCTGTGCCAAAATGGGAGCTTTGGAACAGGGCATGGACATCCATCGAGGAATTCAGAGATAAATAAATACCGTCTTCACTAGAAGCAGGTGATTCCCATGGCAACCACCACGCCAACTGTGAGAAACTCCGTGAAAGCTAGAAAATGTTTGCAGAAAAACAACTCTTCATCTCCTCATGTGATTTCAATGACCATGAGTTTTGTAAATAAAATCCCTATGAAGTTTTAATATCTCATTCAAATGAATGTGGCGGTTGTTTCTTTTTTGTAAATATGATCTTGGCAGCCATAGAACACGCGCTACCGTTCCCAAAGCCTCTGCAAAAACCCGCAAACCTGTTCCACCGCCCGATGGCATCTGCCGTCGTCTGCCTGCCACCGATGTCTTTTTTCAGCCAACCGTTCATATTTCTGCAAGCAACCCGCTTCGCGCCCGTCCTTTCACCATGCACCGTTCATGCAAAATGCCAGCTCTTCGTCCCAAATTCCGGCGAGAACATTGAGGTAAAAATTCAACACATCTAACAGAAATTCTGTACAAATTGAAAAAATAAAGAAAATCTTCAGACAAGTTGAACAGACGAATGGAGTAAGTTTTTTTTTTTAAAAAGCTGAAAAATGCCAAGTTTTTCCAGAAGAATATGACTATAGCAAAGGCAAAGTCTTACAAACAAATTTAACGGAGAAAAATTTTAAAAATCGAAAGAATTTGAAAGGAAACATACAGTTCTGTTGGTCGTGTAAACCCTAAACAGAGTGTTCAGCATTAGTAGAGCTAAAATCGCGCCCTGCCAGTCTACATCGTACCAGTTATAAATCAAACCGCCTGAGCCATGTTGAGGGTGTTGTGAAGAAAATATCTCCAAGCCCATTAATTTCCTTAATACCCAGAACGAAAATGCCTACTAAAAAAATCTCTAGGGAGTTAAGCAGCTGAAATACAGGACGAAAGATTTTGTTTGACATAAATGCATCAACAAGGAGATTTTTCTGCCGCCTACCATCCGCACTAAATGCATGACCAAGCCTCCCATCGGCAGTAAATGCATAAGCAACGGACGAGCCAGATCTATGAAATGGCCTTGCACTGCGATTGTAACCATCGATAGGCAAAATTGAATTGGCAACCTCCATTTGGAACGCCTCTTCTGCCAGAATTAAAACACCTTAAATTTTTTTTTAAATATTTAAATTTTACTAAAAGTAATTGACCCACTTTTTTAATTGAATTAATGTTTTCCCTAAACTAGAAATGTAAGCTTGACACAAATTTATACTTATAATAAAACCAAAAATGCACAGACCATTCTAGGAAGGACATTTCTACTTGCCCTAATTTGAAAGGGCTATTTTATTTTCTTGAAAAGGATCAAAATGGTCATGAGGGTTGTTTTCAATAGCACCCTTAAACTATTCAAAAAAAATATCTTGCTTGACTTTAAATTTTTTATAGTTGGTTTACTTTTATGCTCCCACATGACATAGGCCCTAACAATTTGTCCAAATGGAACTTAAAAGTAACTTAGCCCCCTCATTGTTTTTTAAATTTTGTTGTTTTAAGGGTAAATTTTGAAGAACGTCTTACGTGGGTTAAACTAAAACAATGAAAAAATACATGTCTATTCGTAAGATAGTGGAGGTATAGATTATAGGCATATAATATTAATTGGGCGCATTTTCCAAGATAACAACTCTCGAAAGACAGCAATTAGTGCTAACTTTTTAATTAAAGGAATTCAAATATAAAATAAAGGTAATCAGCTTTCAATTTAAAAAGATTTTTTTTAAAAAAAGGTCATTTTTCTAATTGAATATTTATTGAAATTATAATTAAAAATAGTTATGAATTTTGTGAGAAATAAAAGTGTTATTAAAGTATATTTGTTTATAAATTATGTATAAATAAGAGACAAATTTAGACACTTCAATTTGTGAGTTGGAGGACCATCCATCTTATGTCACCACCCTTTAGTTTTTGGAGAATTATTAATATTGGGTAAGAACTTTTAATTGTTGTGAAGATTCCCTTGCTTTATTTCCATTCATATAGTTGTGAATTTGTCAATGGTATATAAGAAATTAAGGAGTGTGTCTATCATCATGTGGTGGAAAGGGTTCAATTGCCACAACTAGATGGTAAAGAAGTTTAGTGGGACCTCATCACATTCATAGTTCATTAGGGAATTTTTCCTAGTGTTATTAGCATAGTTTCCTTTATATTTTCCTTAGTACAACTCATTTGGTTGAGGTGTGGCCATGGAAACCACAAGAATGCTAAACACCATTCATGTAATTAGTTTAGATTTTGACACTATCGCACCGACTATCTTTGTTATGTGGTTGTGGTGGTTGGTCCTCTCTTGTGAGCTTCCTATATATTTTTCTTGGTATAACTCATTTGGTTGGGGTGTGGCCATGGAAACCACAAAAATGTTAAACACTACTCATGTGATTAGTTTGGATTATGTCACCATCCCACCATGTATCTTTATTGTGTGGTTGTGGTGGTTGGTCCTCTCTTTTGTGGCATGACAAGTATGTTGGTTGGTGCTTAATATATCAATTCACTCATAGTGGCAGAAAAATAAAGATAATGCTCATATGAGTTGGGAGCCCTTAATACTATAAATTGTGTAGGAAGAAGAGTGATGTAGGAGCACCCCAACCTAACTTGCAATCTTGCATTGCCCAAAAATACTCATAATTTAATATTTTCTTATTTTTTGTTTTGTTTATTTTTTAAGGTTTTTGTTCTCCACTTTTCCCCCAAGTTCCAATCAAGGAGCCTATCATTATGCTTCCATGAGGGCCTACTAATGGCTAAGGTTCAAAATATCTTAGTCAAAATTCAACTTTCAAATTTTGAGCTCAATATTTCATGGTAAACGTTCCCATTTTTGTGAGTCGCAATTTTTATTCCCAAACTTCAAAGATCATTAACAAAGTGTTTAGAGTTGGAATTCCATATTTCACCGTCTTTTTCTTCATTCACACTTTTATTGATGAGAGTGATCACCTTTTCACACTTTTTCTAGGACCCAAACTTCAACAACCCCAATTATGCATTTAAAACTAGTGATTGTTTCCCATGATGAACCAAATTACAATTCTACAAAATAGCTTGTAATGCAACAAGATCATAGAATGTATAAAGGAAAACAAGTATGTAAATCAAAACACACTATAAAACAAAAACTTATGGTAGATTTGTCACTTCAATTCAAACTAAACATGGGAAAATATACAAAGAGGTTAGATGAGAATATATGTATGCCTCTTCTCTTCTACATAATATACAAGTAGGTTGTTAAATAGGATCCACATAGAAGGTAGACATGGATAAGTTTTTGATCCATATGGTTCATTGCTTATGTGGATAGGATGATGAAAAATATCAAACACATATGGTGCCAATTAGATTGTTAAATGTGGCATTTGGCATATCATGTTGTCACGTGTCAAATGTGTATGGTGTCAATTATATATTCATGTTTTATGGCATAGCAGTTACCATGTGGTATGTATGCATGGAAGTATAACATGTGAATGTCGATGCCCCATGTGTCATACATATATGGTCTAATTAGACATTGACACATGCATCTATGTGAAGGGCTACACTATGCACTTAGTAGTACTATATCATTGTCATACGTAAGAGTTGTATGTAGAGGTGAGGGAACAATATGGTGTGTGATGTGTGAGCATTATGCTGTGCATTTTGAACAATGTTGAGTGCACTTATGAAGCTATTGAAGAGGATGCACAAGGTTAGGCTTGGATTGTTTATCCCCTTTGAGGAGTGATAGTCCCCATTATGTTGGTAGCGAGTTGATTAAATTATGCATATAGTTGTTGAAGAGTGTACCACTTGGCTTGATTTGCATATTGCTTAGTCTTGACAAATCAAAAGAGTTGATGAATGTCATAGCAAGTACAAGTGGTGGTACTATCAACAATGGCATCTCTTGTTACTAGTTGTAAGTGTGTCATGTCCGTTTCCATTAGGTATTGGGCAATCACAAGATTTAATAAAGGGGGAAACATTGCTTAAGGAATTTCATGTTGAATATTGGGTGTAGGTTAATATTATGATAAATTGAGAATGACAACATTTTCACTAACTATGTGAATAATAGTATAAGGAACATAGTGTAAAGGCTTCATGTTTAGACGCTTGAAGCATTCCTTCTAAAGATACAACTAGACTTTGTCACCAATCTAAAACCTATGAGGTGTGGAGTGAGTATTGTGGTGCTAATTTTATTTCTATTGTTTGTTTATAAGTATCTTCTAAACTTGATTGTGCACATGTTTAAGAGGTGACTAGGGTCACCTCTAGGATTTTCTTGGAGAAAATCCACACACACAATCTTAGTGGTGACTAAGGTCTATAGTGTGCTTGCTTTGAACGTAGAATAAATAAATTTAAAATTAGGGATGACTTTATGTAAATCATCAATGTTCCCATATATAGTTTTTGTGTGTGGGGGGGGAGAGGGGGGGTGTGCTTGCCTTGAACTTAGAAAAATAAATTTAAATGTAGGGACGAGTTTGTGTGAATCATCAATGTTCCCATAGATGATTGTGATTGTTGGTCTCATTTAGTGATTATCAACAACATATCTCACCTCAAGAACTTTCATTGCTACTTATTATCCAATATAGAATTGTTGCTTTCCTCATTTTTAAAGGTTTGAGTTAAATTTCAAGATATTTTTAATATTCTATATAGTTGAGCATGATAGCAATGCTTAAACATGGCACAAATGTACCTTCCAACAACACATATGTATATGGCTTCCTTCATCAAAATAATTTATTTTTGAACCATTTTCCAAATTTGAATATTTTCTATCTAAAAATTCATATATTGATTATACCATTTTATTTTATACAGAAATGTTATCTTCTATATTTAAAATTTATTATGTTAAAAGACTTAACTACAAAACAATAAGAAGAGTTCTAATAGAATCAATAGATAACAAAACTCTTCATCATGAAAAAAAAAATGACATCCATTTACATGCCAATCTTATAACCTAATAAAATGTATCTTACTTTAAAATACCAAAAAAATATACATATTAAAAATTTAAATATCTTAAATTACAAATCCAATATAAATACCTTGAAAGTGATATCTCTCACACGAAATAGCATTCTCCTACAGCCATGAAGAAAATCAGAAACAGTATACAAAAATACAAACATACTGCATAGAAGATCCCTACATGTAGTACCTTTTTAACATTATTTGATTTACTTGCAGATCCACCATATCAGATTGATTAGTGAAGGGCACAAACAGGGAGGTCCCACGAAAGGGATGGGAATAATCATGACACTAACATGACAAATATCACAGCCTTAGTGGAGGCAATCATGTTAAAAAACAATATTAAAAAAATCTGAGGATCAGCCATAAAAATAAATCAAAACATCATAAGGATTCGAGAGGCGTCTGCTCCATCCAGTGAATGATTTCAGTCAACTGACGGTAAATTCAGTTGCTGGCAATTGACGGCGATCGGAATGGCGGAACAGAGATTCGTCAAGAGACGGAAGAAGACAGAAGCTACAACGACAACGCCGTCAACAAACGGCAAAAAAGATCGCAGGTCGCGGGTTCGAAACGCGCCTCTTGCAGTGGATCCAGAAGGAGGCATCTGGTGTTGTGCTCCCTGCCCTTCTCCAATTGCCGTTACGAAAAACCTTAAAAACCTCAAAGATCTCCAAAAGCCAAAGCCGAAGCCGAAGCCTTCCAAAACTCTTCCTCCCGGGGATTCGAACCCCAAACCCGCTGATGTTCACAGTGAACGCAAAGCCTTGAATTCCAACGGATCGCCATTAAGGCTAACGGAGCCGGCCGTTAAAATCCAGACAGCCGTTGACGAAAACAGCAATAATAACAACAGTAATAATAATCAGCAGCCGCCGCCGCAGCAGCAGCAGCAAAGAATTGGTTACAAATTTAACGATGCAGAGAGCAGCGACGTCAGGGTTTGCGTGTGTGGAAGAGAGGGGTCGTGTATTAATTTGAATTTGCACATACAGGTTTTGGTAAAGTGCAGTAATTTGTTTGCTGCCAAGCTGGCCGAGCAACACACTTTGCCTTGCTTGCTGGAAATCGTGGAGTGTGCTGACATGGAGATGTATGTTGAGACCTTGCGCCTCATGTATTCTTCAGATTTGAAGCGCAGACTCATGAGAGAGAGCCTTCCCAGAGTGCTTCGCATTTTGCAGGTAAGTTTTTTTTTTCTCCCGTCTCTTTCGTAAAATTTTACTCGATATGTGTGAGTTACCGTAAATGTTTTTTACAAACTTCAGTGTTTTCCTCGTTACTGCGAATGTCCAGCAAAAAAGTTTTATTCCAGGTCCTGTGTATGTCCAGTAAAGTAGTCTTATTCCAGGTACTGTGTATGTCCAGCAAAGTAGTTTTATTCCCGATACTGTCAATAGTTTATAGCGTACGAGCCAGTAGTTTGGCTTGAAAATAACTCAGTTTATACTGTCAATAGTTTATAGCGTACGAGCCAGTAGTTTGGCTTGAAAATAACTCAGTTTATACTGTCAATAGTTTATAGCGTACGAGCCAGTAGTTTGGCTTGAAAATAACTTAGTTTATACTGTCAATAGTTTATAGCGTACGAGCCAGTAGTTTGGCTTGAAAATAACTCAGTTTACTAGGTATTTTTTAATAAATATTAATTCTTGCAAAATAATAATAATTTTTTATTATCACTACATCTTTCGATATATAATTTTTTAATGTTGTTGGAGCTGGTTTTAACGTACCTGGGAGGTTTATTAGAGTGTCTATATATATATATATATTTTAATTTTTAATTTTCTTGGAACAGCTTTTAATTTAGTTTAGAGGAAGTATCGATTTTATCTGTCAAAATCAGGCAGTTGGGCTTGGAACAGCTTTTAACTTATCTTAGAGTTTTATTGGGAGTATCTATTTAGCTGTCAAAATCAGGCAGGTGGGCTTGGCACTCAAGTTCATGGGAGTGGGACTATCTATTGCTATGACAGTTGTTTTTATTTCTATGACAGTTGTTTTTGTTGTTTTCCTTTCAGTTTAAAATATATTATTTGTCCCAAGTCTTGTCCCATATTTTTGGTATGAGCTCTCTATGAATCAATTCTCTCATCAGCCTTTGATTCAATATAATTTTTTTTTCTCTCATCAGCCAAACTTTATGCCTATTCAAGGATTTGTATGCTGTTAATATGACAGGTTATGATTTGTATCTCTCAGAGTATTACTGTTAGACATTTTGCTCTGCTGTTAAAATGACTGGTTTAGAACTCCTGTGTGTTGTAGAGATGGTATATAATATTCTAATTGTTTTCCCTTGTTTTGGCTAGGCTGTAGCCTTTCTTGTCTGGCCCTATGTTGACTGTAACTGTTCTTACAGATATTTCTTCTAATTATTTTAATATTTTGTTTAATCTAATATAAAAAATTTAAAAATATTATTTGAGGGTTTATGAATATTGAATATTTGATATGACAAATTGAAAGTGTAAACATAATTTTATTAGGGACTCTTATAAATTAGGAAACAAGAAAAAAATGGTAAACCTTTTGTTTAATTCTAAAATCTTAAACCTTATAAAATGTGAAAGAGTGGACAAACTTTTTAGAATTGTTGGTTATTCATTAAAATGTACTTTTTCAAAAAAATCTTTTTCAAAAAAATCTTAGGTTTGATTGGGTCAAATTGGTTCTAGTGTAACCCATATCAGGTTAGAAATTGGACTTTCATTAAATAAAGTTAAGTGTAATTAATCATGTTTTAGTTATTTTTTGCTTGTATGAATTGTGTACATACAAAATAAACCAATACTCATAATTTTAAGTTGATTTTGTAACTATGGTTTAATTAGTGTTTATGATATATCAATTAAAATAACAATTGAAAATAAGATAATTTTTTAGTGGTAGAACTAATTTGAAGACATATTTTTTTAGGGTATCCCCTTAAAAATATGTTATAATTATGCTACCTTTAGATGGTAACTCATATTGTGGATAGTACAAATCCTTTGGATTAGGAATCAATGCGTCCAATCACTACATCCACCTCTCTAGAAAGTGCATATATTTGCCACAATGTTTTAGATGATAAGTAGTTTGATGGGGTTGATAATGTGACAATTTCTAATCTTTTAAATCAAACTTATATGAAAGATTTATCAAAGTGAATTTATTCAAATGAAAAATATTTTTTTTTATATAAATTTTGTATTTGATTGTTTTGATTTAAAGTATACATTAAAATATTTGTGTAACTAATAAGCTATAGAAAATATGTTCTTAATAGAAATTTTATATTCTATTCTTTGTTTCTATTAAACAGGTTGATTATATGTTTTTTAATCAAAACGAGCTCTCTATCAATTATATAATAAGTGTAGAGTCATTAACTCAATGCTTAGAAGACAAACTACATGTTAACTTTTATCATCATGAAAAAATAAGGCGATCTTAAAAGATAATCTTAAAACGTTAATTAAAACATTGAAGCTATCATTGATTCACCACACATCATTGTGCTTTGTAATCAGAAAAATAGGAAAATAGTTAAAAAGAACCCTAACTTATTATACATGTGTAAAACCATGCACTAGTTTATAGGGCTCAAACCTTATCTTTTGCAAATTCAACCATATTGAAACCTCTATAAATAAAATTGTTGGCATTTGAGAGGGAGTCTACAAGTGTTGTAATGCCACTCATTCCATAATATCATTAGAAGCATAAATGTTGGCAATGCCAAGGGAGCAAACATCAAACTAAGCAAGTGTCCAAATGGCCCATTTGGTGGGGTCATAACCTCAATTGACAATGTTTAGGGCCAAATTTGAAGAAAGCAATGTTATCATGTTATTGTGTCTTTCTTGATGGTTAGAGAGGTGGCATACGACACTTGACAAAATGATATTGTGCCATTTGAATCATAAATTTGATGATTTGACTTCTTGTAAACAAATAACTATTTTTTGAGCATGCGATTGACAACTAGTTCAAATAATGTATTAATGGACTAGGTTAGTGAGGCTATGAACATTCCATGAATAAACTATAATGAAGACATGTCTTGAAGTGCCTATTTTTCATGTTCAACCCATCCAAGTAGCATAATTATTGGCCAAAATTTTTGTTTGGCTATCACTAATGAATTTCCCATTTGGAAAGGCCAATAATTGCATGTTTTACTCCTATTGAAACTTTCCTTGTCCATTGTTTCATGCATTACTCATTTGTATTTTTTCACTTTGTTTTGTTCATTTCATTTGTTCTGATGTGTTTTGGTTGTGTCTAGGAGTGTCAATATGTTTTTCAAATGGTGTGTCAAGCATCAAAATAAAAAAATTTGGAGAAATAAGGAAGAATTGAAGTCTTTTGGTGAATTGAAGAATGATTAGGGCAACTTGACACATTGACATGCCAAGCTGCCTATTTGCTTGGTGTACAAAGTGGCAAAAGTGCCCTACATGTCTGCTTTAGGCACATTTTTCAAGTTTGCACAAATTTCATTAAAAAGGAAGGAAATGGAGGCAATTTCTAGTCAAGAATGATGGTAAAAACATAAATGATAAAATGAGAGCTGTGCTTGGACCCTTGGTGTGCCAAAATAGCAAATTGTACAAAGTGGCAAAAGTGCCCT